>VYZW01017329.1:2933-32700 GCA_013401315.1 Balaeniceps rex
GTGCTATCTGACTATATATAGAGGAAAGCTAAATGACTAGCTTTGAGAAGTGGTGAGTTTATAGCAATGTGTTTCTCCCCAACATTTAAAGTTTGTATTACTACTTTTTGCTACAAAATATGTGAGTGTTGTTGTGGTGCAGACCAGAACATGGATCATTTCTCCATGAAATAGATTAGCAGCAACAGGTGTAGAAGGTGTTTTGCAAAACCTTGTGTTTCTGGTATTTTTCAGATTGTGCAGGAGTCTCCATTCCTGACAATGGATCTCTTGGAGTCTTGTTTCCCTTACGTCTTGCTGAGAAATGCATACCATGCTGTCTACAAACAAAGTGTCACATCCTCTGCCTAAGTATCTACTTACTGGAGATAAGACATAGCACGCATCTATGTGGCCTCAGTTTTATCTGTAAACTGTGGAGCTATTTTACTTTATGGCCTGATGAACAGTTTTGTGGATTATAAACTTTTTCCATAAAGTTGTATTTCTGATCAGTGGTTTCTTAATATGGTTGTACTACAATATAAGCTTGGTTGATTTTAGGTTGCACATTCATGGAAAATCTTTTTTCTCATTTCCTTTTTTTTTTTTTTTTTTTTTTTTTNGCTATATGTTTTTGATATTGATCATGCAAAACAAAAAATGCTTGTTTATTTCCCAGAAGAAAAATGTATTTAGTGATTATTTTAGACAGTGTAGCTTTCATCTGTGTGTAAATTATTTCATATAGGGAGAGTTATAATCTTGTACTTATTGTTCTTATTGAAAACAAATATTGGATGTGCATTTCTGTGAAGTAATTACAGCATTTCTAGTTTTATTTTGAAACATTCACCAATCTACATACTATGACACTATCTAACATTAAAAATGTTATAGGACTGCTTACCCTTCAGACAGCGATCCTCTCAGATACTCTTAAACAACAGCAAGTGGTGGTGTTTGTATAAAGCATAGTGGAAATTTTTTTTAAACTAACTTCTGTGGTGCCCTGTTGGCATTAACACTACCATTGTACCCTGCTGTATAATAAACATTCTTACACATTTATCACATGTTGATAAAATGTTAGCCCTTAACCACTTTTTATATGTTTTAAATTTTTGAAATTCAAGTGTACCTTCCATATAACATACAATAAACACTAGACTGTATTATCTGTAGGTGAATTATTTTTAATATAAATGTTATCCTGGTATTTTAAGCTTAAACTGTGCTGTTGTGCATTGATTTACATCTCACAGTTCATTAAATATCAATCCTTAGAGCTTTTATGTGAAGATTTCTTTTAATCCTTCACCTTTTGGCTTCTGCGACAGTGAATCTTGTAAAAAATTGGAAGAAGGAATTAAAAACAATGTAAAAAGTGTCAGTTTAGTGCTATTATCCTTTAAATCTTAATTTTACATAATAAAGCGAGAAAAGTACGTAGCGATGCCAGTTGTACCCAGAGAAATAAGTGTATTGTTGAAGTATAAAACTTGAAATAATCATGAAACAGGAGAGTGTTGCTAAAACCGTAACATCAGACATTACTGAGACGGATGTATAATAGGCCTTTTTTTATCAATCGTGCAAATTGGCATGCAGGATAGCGTTGGCTCATTTAGCCTGAAAGCTGACCAGATGGTTGTGCTCTTTAATCCACAGCATATAAAAGCTATGTGTTTCTCAACAGGCTCTGGACATTGTATAGAGCCCCTCTTCTTGATGCAACTTATGTGCATGCTGGTAACTTTTTCTATTATGAAAGAGCTGTTGTGTGCTCAGTTACAATAGCTTCCTCTGTCCAGAGGAAAAAAGTACTGGAATAAAATTGTCCTAAGGAAGTAAGACAGTACATCTATATTTTTCCTAATTATGCATCTTATGTTATAACGATGGAACTGTTTTTTAGATAATTTAGTACCTTAACGAATAAGTTTGTTCATAAAGAAGTTAGATCGAATGTGAGACTTGAGAGTTCTATTCTCTTTTATAGTAATATAGCAATATTTATAATCCAATACGTTCAAATGTCTTGATTTTAATTAAGATTCTGATTGTAATGTAGCCTTTTGTGGAAAAATAATGCCTGTTTTCAAGACTGACTTGAAAAACTCAAGTTTAAGAAATAACCTATTTTGTGTCTTTAATCATTTTAATTACAAAGCAATTGTATTTGGTTGTTTATCTTGGATCCCTGTCAGCTTTCCACTGTCTGAGGTGTTACTGAACTAGGCCTAGAAAAATAGGTAATATCTGACAAACAGATAACAAGTGCAGTATCTCTGCAAGAAGCTACTTCTGATGTAGTCAGATTAGATTTAGTCATGAACCTTTTAGACTCAATAGTTTCTGTGGGAGCCCTTACATGATTGTGCTGTGCTGTCTGGCACACAAATGCCTGAGAAGATGCCTTTTTAATTACCCTTCCTGCAAGAACTCAGAGCAAGCTCAGAACCAAACCAAAGAACAGGGGAATTGGGGGAAGAATTACATGGGCTCATCCATGTATTGGTTGGGTTTTGGAGTGGTTTTCGAGGGGTTTTGGGTGGGGGTGGGAGGGTGTCCTTGCTTTGTTCTTGCTTGCTGTATTTCTATTATTTCTGGTTTCAGCTGAGCTACCACAAAGCTATTTAGGGTTCAGCCTGCTTGTGGAAGGCACAAGCACATGGTCCGTGCACCACACAAACTGTAATAAGCCTGTCGAACCAAGTTTGTCGGGGAAGAAAGTAGAGAAGGAGTTCTTCCTTTGGAGCTGGCAACACCATGTCCACAACTTAGTAAGTTCAACTGTTGACATTGTAGATTGAGTCATCTCAGGTGGCCTTTTGTGCATTTCCAGAAGTGTTTGTAATTCCTGGAGCATGAAGCACAGGCGGCTGAGCTGGTCCCATATGGAGCCAGTTTGGATCAAATGTCTAATTTGCGGGGGAGGGCTCTGCCTCATGCGAGAAAGAGCATGGAAGAAGAATGTCCTGTTGCTGCCCAGAAAATCATTTAAAAAGATGTGTCCATCAGGATAAAAGATTACCATTGAAAACAAGGGCTACTGTTAAACTTTTTTTGCTGTAGCAATTTGTTTTCTAGATAGGAAAAGGAATTGGTAATCAAACTTGACACCTGGAGTATGCTAGTTTTGATGCACTGGAGAATGGCATTCTCCCCAGAAAATGTTGAAATGAGGCCGGTGATTTGAGGAAAGATATGAGCCGTCTTCAGCGGGTCATCATGGGCTTGTATGACTTCAGAGCTTATTCATTCCAGATTCAAGAATTCTCAACCATAAGTAAATATGCCTTGCTTCTAAACTGTATTTTTGCCAAAAGTTTCCCTGGTCCTGGGATTCAGCATTGTGATTCATACTAAAGAGTGAACTCTCAGTTACTTACCAGTAACTATTATAAATTCTGTAAGTACGGTTATGTCTGAACTAACGCCGTAACGTTTTGTAGGTGAATTGCCCCATCAAGCTGAACCAAACTCAAAGCTAGATTTATAGGTGTAGCCAATTATCCTGGTGAATCAATAAAAGAGCTTTTTAGTCATAGGCTTCAGATTGTTTTCATATTCGAATTCAAGCATCTTTTAACTCTATAATACACTTTGGGTACTATAGAAGTAATTTATTGTAGTTGTATTCACTACTAAACTTGGCTGATAAATTAAGGACTGAATGAATACAGGGAAACTGCTTTCATTTCAATCCTTGTGGCTAGCCCTGAAACACTGACAGGCTGGCTGTGCAAAGCAAGGTAATTTAAATGACAGCTACACACATTTGATTTGGTTTCATGGGTGAGGGTCACCGTTTTCAGCGTTGTCACATAACCAGTTTTCAAAAAAACTAAACTTCTGCCTATTTTCTTGAAGTACAATTTTTGAATCATTTTATGATAAAGGTAAATCTTCCCCTGAAATGACAAAAGTTTTTTTTACTTGAAGTGACCACTCCTTGTATGCTTTTGCTATTTGTCATGTTATAAAGTCTGTAAATATTTGTACTAACACATAACAAAATCAAAATGGCCCCCTGACCTGTGTCCAAAACCATATCTAATTTGCTATCAGTCATGCTGTTTCTAGTACTACTAGGTCAAAACGACCTGCTCATGGGATATAGTGTCAGTGTGTCTTACACAATTCAGTAATAAAACATGTTGGTATTAACATCGGGATGAAAAGTGTATGTTGAGCTTAGCGTAAAGCAAGGGATTTGAATAGTTTCTTGTGTAGACTTTCAGGGTATTGCCTTGTTCATGATAATTGTAATCTTAAAAAGTGCCTTCTCACAAATAATGAAGGTTAAATAATAAAAAATTATACTGACACTTGCGTGAGTACAGATGCAAGCTGCAAAGCTATTACAGCTGAATGTTTAAAACCCTGATGCTAGTAAATCCTGTTCATTGTCTAATAACATAATTTCATATCTTGTCAGTACTCACTTTAGGTTGTGACCGGAAGATGGGGAAGGCATTATTGCAGGTTACCTGCAAACTCTCCTGCTCTTCCCCTCCCTGCCCTTGTCATTAGCCTTTGAGTTTGGCTAAATTTGAGGTAAACTTGATGGGCAGCCAGTGCAAAGAACAGAAAAGAGCAGTATTGTTTCTAAATACAAATTAAATTATAATCTGTTTAATAATAGCAAGGACACAATAGCAACAACAATGAAACCATTCCTTGCATAGGCACACAAAGGAAAGAGAAGTAAAACTAAGAATGCACTGTAAATTAGTCTTACGCTAATTGTGATGATTCAAAAGAGGAGTGAAAAGAAAAGGCAGGTACGAGGGGAGTTGAAAGTGGTGATTGCAGAATGCTGACAGAAATTAGGAAAGATATTGCTCAGTTACTCTGAGTCCATTTTGTAACTCTGAAGTCTTATTTGACACTTCATGGATTAAAGCTAGATTGTATCTCACAGACTTCAGAATTGCATTTAAAAATCTCAACTGAGGTGTCATCTGTACATGAAGCAAACTTGTCCTGCTTTAGGATCATTTGTAAAGAAAGGATGCTTGAAAGTGTAAAACTTGGAGGCATCTTAGTATGAGCATGTGTTTGTCAAGAGCAAGTCAGCAGCACTGGATAGGAACATCTCTTACACCTCTGTCCTGGTTTCAGCTGAGTTAGAGTTACTTTTCTTCCTAGTAGCTGGCATAGTGCTGTGTTTTGGATTTAGTATGAGAAGAATGCTGATAACACACTGATGTTTTAGTTGTTGCTAAGTAGTGCTTAGACTAGTCAAGGACTTTCTTTTTCAGCTTCCCATGCTCTGCCAGGTGCACAAGAAGATGGGAGGGGGCACAGCCCAAGATAGTTGATCCAAATTGACCAAAGGGCTATTCCATACCATATGACGTCATGCTCAGTATATAAACCGAGGGGAGTTAGCCGGGGGGCAGCGATCGCTGCTCGGGGACTGGCTGGGTGTCGGTCGGCGGGTGGTGAGCGGTTGCATCACTTGTTTTCTTTTCCCTGGGTTTTGTTTGTCTCTCTCGTTCTCCTTTTCATTACAATTATTATTATTATTATCATCATTATTATTACTATTACTATTATTATTATTATTTTATTTCAATTATTAAACTGTTCTTATCTCAACCCGTGGGTTTTCTTACTCTTGCCCTTCCGATTCTCTCCCCCATCCCACCGGGGAGGGGGAGGGTGAGCGAGCAGCTGCGTGGTGCTTAGTTGCCGACTGGGGCTAAACCACGACAACCTCTTAACAGTGAATCACTAAAAACAGTCTGTGCTGTTTGGATTTAGTTCCATTTATGTCTTTAAAGTGGAAGATGTCAGGAACGATGTTTAGTGTTAACAATGGGATCAGGTAAGTGAAAGAGTTCATCTCAGCAGTTTATTATTTTGGATAACAAAGCACTTCAAAGGGCCGAAAAGCAGCGGAGAAAACGGGCTGAGCCTGTGACAGTTGCTTTAAAGATAACTTTATTAGAGAAACAATTGCACCGCTATTTTCATAGCCATTTTTGTTTGAATGCCAAGAAAATATGTGAACTTTTAATCTAGTAAAAGCTCAGAGGGAAACCATAGTGACAAAACAGTAATATGCATTTGAATTTTATCATATAATACTAACTGTTTGCTGGCTAATCCGTGGTGGCACAGGCACTGGTTGAAAGTGGTCACAGTCAGTTGCTAAGGGGTGTGTGGAATCGGGATTCGTTTGGTTTTAAATGTCTCTTCATCTGGTGGAAATGGACACCGTCCTGTGGATTTTGTTGGCTGAGCTGACGCTTAGCATAGTTGCAGTAGGTATCACATGCCCTTAAAGAAGGATCTTGGAGCATTTCAAACCAACATCACCTTGGAGCTTCTCAGAATCCCAGTTACTGGCAGAAGATCCAAGATCTCTCCAGAAGAGAAGTTGCGTATCAATATTGTAATTTTGCAGGTAGGTGATGGGGACAGAGAACAGCAAGCAAGGACACAGCCTCTGGCATAACGAGGTGCCCGGACCTCAACTTCTAGGTCTACATGTTGTTAAGCTCTCGGTGACCCTAGCGTGAAGGGGGAGAATGAAATTAAAGCCAGTGATAACAACTGAGGACCGTTTTAAAACCACCATATACGCTGCTTGAATCGAGTGGGATGGGGCTGTGAGTGTGGGTAGTTTGCAGAAGCATTGGAGCTGAGATGCAAAGCAGGCAAAACCCCTGCTGCCTTCTGCCTAAGGAAAGCTACGAACAAAAAATCCTGTGGTATTGGAAAATGTCTTTTTCTAAATTTGTATTCTAATGATTCCAGCATGGTGACCAACAGCCCTGTGAATAGAGGATGGGCTCATCAGATATTTAATTAGTCCTTAGTGAGTGGGTAAAATACGCAAGCTTTTCTAAGTCACAAAACCTTGATCAAGTTTATTCCTGTCCAGTTAAACTGGCAAATATTTGTGTGTATGCTTGTGAGCTATACTGCTAAAAAAAGGATTAGTGTTTCCAATTTTAGTAAGCAAGCCTGTGGCTTCAGGGAGAGGAAAAAAGCAGCATTGTTGTATGAACAGTCTATAAAGGGGGGGGTGGGGACGGACCTAGCCTGAGAAAAGCTTGTTGGGAGGTTAGTTTTATGGATCTTGTTAAAGAAATACTAGGGGAGGGATGGCGAAATGGCCACTCTTAAAACCTATAAATATTTTCTGGAAAAATGCCACTAGCTTTTTCCCTTGGTATTAGTTGAGCTATGGAAGTTTGTTGAGTAGAGAAGTAAAGCAACTTTAAAACATTTAGTAATCAACACTGTCATCCCATTATTTCACTTTTTTTTTTAATTTTTTAGTTAAAAAAACATTCCTAATACCAGGGAACTGAAGGAAGGTAAACATCTTAATAATTTCCTAGGAGTGATTTTTATTCTGCCACCACCAAAGAATGTGTGGGATTAAGAACTATGATCTGAAAGTCCCAAAGTTCCCAAAATATCCCCCAAATCACTTTTTTTGGGGGGAAAGAGCTTTAGCATGGCCCTGTGCATACTTTGAAGTGATTGTAAACCACTGGACATACTGACCACTGTGGATTGCTGCAAAGGGCTAAAAGATCTGGTGAGCAAGGAAAAGTGTTCTGCAGAAAAATAAGATTTTTGAAGAGACTAGGCACGTTCTTTAGGCTAGGCTGTGGATTATGTTATTGTGTAATGGCTTCACACTTAAATAACATCGTGGTATTTGTGTGTGCAGACCACCGGCTCTTCCTTAACTCTGGTGAATCTTTCTGTACCTACTTTCTACCTTCGTTACTATCTCTCACAGAAGTAAAAATAAATTGGCAAAACATGAACACCCTCGTGAAGTGACAGCAGCGGCTGCAGCCTCAGCGACTCTGCCCGATTTTAAAGCTTTTCAGTAAATCAGAAATGGGACAAGAAACTGAGTTGTGAAGTTAAAAATAAGCGTCGAGGAGCTACTCATCTGGAAAGCATCACGGGCTGTGCATGCTTACTGCCGTAAGGGGTCTGATGGAGCAAGGGTGCAACCGAGGCGTACACGTAAGGCAACTGGGAATCTTAACCTGGCAGAGTTAAAAACTTCGGCGCGCGTGGGTTGACTTCTTAAAATGAAATTGTTTTTACAGGATTAGATTTCATAGTTTTTGGCTTTCTAGAGCATCTGCTGTTTGTGTGGCTCGCAGGTGTGTTAGTAAAAGCTCTCAGGAAAGGCGATGTTTCTTTTCCTAAACTTGCTGAGGTTCCCATACAGAGCCCTTTGTGATCCCACCAGTAGTTGCTAAAAACATGAGTAAAACATACACGAACTGTGTTGGCTTCTATTTATAGGTCATACTTGATCCTAGGGCATGTCAAACCCAATCAGCTCCCGCTGAAATCAGCGGTGAGTCCGAGTTTCGGCACCTGGCGATATTAGGCTGTTACTGTAAAGCTCAACTGTTTGCGCAGGGCTTATTTTTAGGCACGGGTGTGATTTTGGTACTTAATACTGCTGCGTGCTGCTAATAAATCTGGGTAAGCGGGAGCAGAGGCAGACTCGGGCCGTGCAAGCGGAGAGGCCATAAATCTGAAATAATAAATTTATGGTTTAAAAAAATTAAATTCTGAGTGGTTATGGCCTTTAAGCTAGGCATCTCAAATTATTTCTGCAGGGGCCAGACTAAAAATGCTGCATAATGTATATGGTATTATAGAGCTTTGCAGGTTTTTTTGCCTTAAACACTCCATCTGGAGGCGATTATAACTCAGGGTTCAGTGGATTCTGTTGTGTCTCTAGTATGGCCCACAGCAGGAGGGAAGGATGTATTTTTCATTATCTGCATGGTCATTGTAATAGGGTATAGCAATTTGTCGCATTAGAATAACGAACTGAATGCATATTTAAATTGAACATCTGTACATAATACTACCACGGAGGCTATCTAGCATTCATAAATACTTGAGCAATAGTTTAAAAAAAAAAAAAAAAATGGTATGCCGGGAAGTGAAGCAGAGGAGCATTCTCCCTGGGGTCCCCTCTGGTGCAGCAGCAGGTTTCTGCCACCGGAGCAAGAAATGCCTTCAGGACACTAACCGTGTTTCAATCAGTACAGCTAAGTGACTGTAGATGGTTGTTCTTCATCTTTGCGCTGGAGAATGGCTGTATTAATGCAGACTGATAAGGAACAGTGGAGTGAAATGAAAATGGAGCTACTTTGCTTCGAAACGCAGGCAAATGCCTTCCCAGTCTTAAGTCTACAAGCCCGAGTGCTATCCAAGCCGACTGTGCTTTGGGTGTGTGATCAGCTCAGCTCCCTCTTGCTGCTTTCTTAATGTTTTCCACAATGGAAATAGATTTTTGCAAGTATTTATACAAACATGTTAGTCTTACAGCACTCGCAGTACTGTTATCTGAAGGGGGACCTTTGTGGAACTGGGGACAAAGTTTCTGTTCTTAATGCCTCTGGAAAATAGGCTCTTCTCACATTCCTTAGTTTTAAGTAACTGTTAGGCACTTTTTCCTTATTTTCCTATACTTCTGGTGATAAACTTGCATGACTGAAAACATTCAGATATCTTCATATGAGCTCTTCAATGGAAACAGAGCTGTATGTATGGTGATACATCAGAAGTACTTCTGCTTTTCTCTATTTTGAAACGTGAAAACATTGTTCTGAATGTGATCACAGGCTTTAGGCAATTCATTTACAAAGAGGAGAGACTTATAGTGGATATATTTAGATGATTTTAAAGATATGGAACAATAAAAAGCTCTCTGATATTAATTTTGAATTTTGTGCAGTGGTCACAAATTTGAGCAGCTATAGATTATAGATGGAAAGCATTTATTGCCTCTGAATTTAAGATGCGCTCTCCCAAAGGAAAAGATGGAAGTTTCATCCATTGCTTTACTCGAACGTGCACTTAATACAGCACAACTCGGGGAAAGTTGTGGACATCATAATTCCACCTAAACAAGAAACAGGAGCCTTTCTCTTTCCACTGGCATCTCTTGTGCTCGGATTTGCACAATACCTTCCCTATTGCACTTAAAATGAGCTGGGAGGATTGTCAGAGGAGGATTGCAAAGACACATCAGGAGGTTCAGCTTTTTGTGTTCTGCTCTTAAGTCTCTTCAGCATGGCTGAGTGCTCTGAAAAGCAATAAATTGCTTGCAATACATCTGGCTGTGCTTTTCTGCAGGAACGCTAATACAAGTTCCAATGTCCAGGTGGAAAATGAGCATTGCAGGTAGCAAACTTCAGTATCAAGAAGCTGTAAGCCCTGACATGGTCACAAAAATCTGGGAAAAACCCAAGCAGCAAACAAATTCACCCTGCAGAATGAGACTTCTATGGGAGATGCATACATATGAGTGTGCGTCTGTGTTGATAGACTGAGAGCCTACAACAGGCAATATTAAACAGAATTGCTATTGGCACCATTTTGTCTTTGAAATCCATGTTAGTTGGGCTTCTTCATGTTTAAAGATAAAGCAGCATATTTTCCTAGCCATACTATTAATTTTACCAGTAACGCAGGATGCAAAACACTGGGTGAGTAGGGTTTTTTGCTGGGACCTCAAGAAGACAGGTGATGTGAGCAAACATTAATATGAAAAAATTTATTCTAGAGGCATGCAGGCCCTGAGGGCATGGGATAGTTAATAATGAGCTCTCTAATAAGAACAGCCCCAAAAATTACAAGTCTGAAAGAGACGGCATTAAAAGAACCTTTTCTTCTTCCTTGCTACTTCCAAGTCATCTATGTAGAGGCTTGAAAGATTATTAAAATAAGTTAACAGTCCCCTGTGTTTTGTCTACCTGAGGGAGCTGAAACAAGACCCTGGCTGGAACAGGAAATGTACAATAAATCCCATTTTTATGACTCTGTAAGTCAATGATTTTATGGTTTTAGTAACAGCTGTGTAAGAAGTATTTTAGGGTTTTGGTTTTGGTCAGTTTCTTGGTTGGTTTTGGTTTGTGATTTTGTGTTTGTTTTTTTTAAGGCAGTGTATATAAGCAAACTAAATTGTATGTAATCCTGAGATTGCTATAGAAAGGTTCAGGAAAGGGAAAACCTGTTCTGAAGAAGTATTTTTATCTCAGCTAGTTTTCTTCTTAGGAACAGCCTGAATAGATATGGTCATGCTTGCACTTTCTTCAGTTGGAATGGGCAGGAGCAGACCATAAAACACAGTACCTGGTCTATAAACAGCATCCTGCTGGGCACTTGGGCAGCCTGAACCAGTAAGATGATGGGAAGCCCACCAAGGAGAGGATGGGTTTGCATCTTTTCTGAACACTGTCACAGGTTGCTGGTCTGAAGGGTCTGGCAGAACATGCAAACTGAAAGGGAAAAGGTGACTTACAATAATGTCACCTAGAGCTTTCAGCCTAACGCAAGCTGTTCCTTACAGTGCCAATGGGGTTTATGGTATCTAAAATATAAATGTGCCATACAACATGGGCCCTTCATCATCAGCGTAGTTGTTAGACCAGGAAAAATGACACATCTGTTCTGCATTTTTTCCTGACCTTTGCTCTAATTTTCCCTTTCTGAATTTCACCTCTTCCTTGTTAGTTTTAGACACGTACTGGTTTCTCAACAGGTTGTAACGGACTATGGAGTTATGTGCATCCACAGTATCTACTTAATATCATTCCTCTTAGAAATGTAAATACAGATTTGTTGATCTGCTGAACTCTGCCCCAAGCCAGAGTAGATGTGACCTGGTTTGAGCTGGGCTGTCGTCCTCCCTGTGCCTCCTCTGGCTTATAAACACCCCCTGCCTCATAGAGATAAGCTGCTGGGATGTACGTATGGGGATGTTTCATATACCTAAAGGGAGACTATAGCACTTGAGGGATAGAACTGATGCTGACAAATGCACTCAGGAGTGCCTTGGCTGCAACCCGTTCATCTTGGCCAAACCCCTACGCATTTCTTACTGTTGCAAAGAAGGCTTCGAATTTCTATTTTATTTTTAATAAGGTAATATTTCTATTCAGTAATTTACTTCTTCCAGCTTAAACTTAAAATATATACATTTACATATTTTAAGCCATCAAGTTTTGCTAACGTACGGTTCTAACGGCCGAGCTGGACGTCAGAGCATCTCAGAAAGCCAGCTCTTGCTCCTTAAGCCCGTTGCTGTTTATCTGACTTCTACAAGAGGATAAACAAGTGGCGGGGGGGATAGACACAATGTAAGGCAAGAACCAACAAAGGAATAAATTAATGCCAGCCGTCTGGAAGCAGTTCCTTACTCAGCTTCCTTTTGGGGAAGTGTGCAGGAGCAAAGCCCTCAATCCCTTTTCATGTCCTCTGTAGCCCTCCTCATGCTGCTACATTTCTGTACCCAAATAAAGTCACTCCGCCGTCCCCCGAGCTGCGAGGGTTATCCAGCCACCTCCCGCTGAAATCCATCCTCACGGCACCACAAGGCCACTGAGTTACTTTTTTTTTTTTTTTAATGGGGTTATAGATGAGTCACTCAGGGCGGTTTGGCCTCGGGCTGTGTTTTGCACTATGGGTTACTGTGATTCTTGCGGGGTGTAATAACAATAAAATTTTTCTGTAATTTTTGTATGAGCTACTCCAGGGGCAAATCCTCGCCTTAGGCCTCAGCCCCACCGAGGGCTTGCTTACGCTAGGAAATGACTTGGTGTGATACTGTAGCAGTATTCTTTAAATTTCTAGGTCTGTACCAACCCCTCAAAGCCCACCAGGAGACTCGCAGGTAGGCAGCGCTGATCCCAGACCGCTGCCTGGGCACGCTTTTATTAAGAAATTCCTGCTAGTCATACATGACATTGAGCCGATATAATGATAATACAATAATTTGACTAACCCCTTTTGGAGTACAAGATTAGGAATCCGATTATTGTCACCACCCACCCACAAAGGTTTAACATTGCCCTTGCTGATGCAAGCTGCAGAAAGAGATTTTGTTTTCTTTCTAAATCTTAAGAAGGTGGCAGGAGAGAAGGGGATGAAATTCCCAGCAGCGGTGCAGTGGCACCCAAAGTAAAAGCTACTTCCCTGCCAAACCTTTCTGATTGTATGTGAGCTTTGGGTGAAAATCTGTGCATCGTTTGTGTGGTCATCTGGAAAGCGTGCACCCTCGGGGCCGCGTGGTGCAAGCAAGAGAGACCAAATCTCACCGCCTCTCCCATCGCAGTCCTCCCTCTGCAAAACGGGGGTGCTGGTTTTGACCTCTCTTATACAGTATTTTGAGACTGGTAGCAAATTCTAGATACCGCAGCACTTTGTTCAGCTAACTTATGAACTCCACCTTCCTCATTTTAAGTACGTACGTGTATTTTAGTTTCAATCAGCACTTTCAGTGTTTTGCAGCAAGTGCACGTGAAGACAGAGAGCAGGTTGTTACTTTGCTCTCTTCCTCCAACCATTTTATATTCCCTCTAGGGTAACCTGTCCCCGTGTAGGGCAAAGCACTGTGACCACACTGTCATAGCACAAAACCACAGCCCTCCTCTTCTCCATCTCTTTTGCTCCTTTACCAGCCTCCTCACCTGTTTAAAAAGGTGTTTGAGACTGGCTATAGTGCAGATGGGGCTGTTGCTTCTGTATAGCAGCCCTTGGGGTTACAGATATTCTGTAAAAACAACGTTTCAGGTCGGTAACCAGATTGCCTTTGCCAGGTGTCAGCCAGAGGTGAATTTTTGCCACTGGGTGTAAGCTGATTTATACTGGAAACACTGAGGGGTAATGAACGCCAGCAGCCTCCATCCTGCTGGCAGCCGATGCTCGCCTGGGTGCTGGCCCTGGCTGCCTCCCCCAGTGCAACGGCACGAGGGGCTTGCCAGCGAAGCAGAACGGTGGGCAATGCTCTGCCAGCTAAATGCATAGGAGGTACCTTCACACTGATGCTGGAAGATTTAAAGCCAGATCTCACGGGGACGTATGTTAGTGCTTGTGAGTTTGTGGGCACGTCAGCGTTTGCTGTACTGAGAAAGTAGTTGCAGGATTTTTACCGTTTAAAAATAAGAAGTGCGAGGTCATCTCATCTAGACCATGACTTGGCGTTAAAAAATTAAACGTATTTAAGCGATAGCCTTATAGCATGCATAGGAATAGTCAACATATCGATGCATTTTCCTACAAAGCATAGGAAATTATTTTAAAGCTGTTCTGTGCAATTATAAATTCTAAAACAGATTTGAGGTGATCTGAAAAATTATTATGAGAAGTAAAGCACAGAGATTAGAAAATTTCATGTTTCAGGGGAAAAATAGGAATTAGAGGTCATTCACGTTGCTGGTTCTTTGCATTGCTCTGGCCCATCTCGCTTGACTCGGATACCCTGGGATGCACCACTCCCACATCCATCATCGCTGCCAGATAAGGTCCCACAGAGAAAGCCAGCGCATTCAGTTCCCAACCAGCTGGGTAAGGTTTTTATTACACTGCATACTTTTTAAACATGTATCTTACACTACAAGAGGAGACTGTGCTATGACTTAATTTGAGAAGCTGAGAGGGTGAGTCAAACCAGATCTCTCTTTAATTCCCCCTGCAGATGAACAAGCTCCCCTTTGCTTACTCTCATTGCTGTTTTGTAAACCTGGACGCAGGCCCAGGGGCATGGGCAGCCTGACTGATGGCTCCTGAGGCCCTCACGTGTCCACATGTGTATGGCTGTTTCTACTCGTCTCTGGGGCCCAAAGTTTCTTCTGGAAGTGGAGGGAACAAAACAGTCCTCGAAATTAGCACCTGACCACAGAGGTGGGCAAATAAAAGGCCAAATACTTGTGTGGAGATGCTGAAACAGGCACATGGTGCCTCTACTCCCCTGGCTTTATTCCAACTCCCTGTTTCCTTGATGTGTGCCTTCACTGGAGCCAACAGGACTTTTGCAGCTGAGTTAAAGGGATCAAGGTTTCATCTGCAGTGATAAAGTTAAAAAATGCAAAAAAGCCTTTCCAGGCTTAGGACCCTGCGTTTCTGAGTCTGTATCCATGGTTGCTTTCATAACCCATCCAGATTTTTGGTCTGGTTTCAAAGCACTGGCTTCTGGTAGGTGTGTATCTACTCATGGGTTTGATTTAATGGCAGAAACTGAAATACTAAACCCGCTAATACCACAGTAAACCTAAACCAAACACAGGGTCAAGCAGTTGCTCGATACCTTTGTATCTAGGAAGAATTTATTCAGTTAATAAATGTTAGTTGTTTAAATCAAGGCTCTTTTTTCAGGTAAGTTAGGACAACCTTTGTTGTACTATTGCTGTGAGCTAAACGTCAATGGCCTTTTTTTTTTTTTAACCTTGTGAAAAGAAACACCTCTAACAGCCCAGCTGAATTGTCTTTTTTTTTTTTAAGCCTCTCACCATTCTTGCAGGCTCTAAAAATGCTCACCATCACTCTTTCAAGGTGACTTTTAACATACGCTCTTTCACCCTGCATAACCACCTCTCCAGCTATTGCACCCTGCACTGCAGCGCACGTAAAAATAGGCATTTCCCAAACAATATGCGAAGTGTTAACCTCCGGGAGAGTGACCTGCAATGAATGCATTTGTGTCTACGCTCCCAGCGAGGGTTTGCAAACGTTCGTCTTTCCGGGAGGACGGGAAGAATTTCTTTCTTTCTTGTTTTTTTTCGGTCAAACAAGAACGCTTCCCCTCTCCCACCCGAGCGGAGCTGCGCCCCGCTGGGGCCCTCCTTTGTTCGGGGCCAAACTTTGGGGCGGGGCGGGGCGGGCCGCCCCCCGGCAGCGCCCAGCCGGGAGGGGAGAGGCGGGCCCCGCGGAGCGCCCCGTCCCGCCCGGCGGCGGGAGGTGCGGAGGGTACGGTGGGCGGGCGGGGNCGCATCCCGCTGTGCAAGCCCCTGCCCTGGAACATGACCAAGATGCCGAACCACCTGCACCACAGCACGCAGGCCAACGCCGTGCTGGCCATGGAGCAGTTCGAGGGGCTGCTGGGCACCAACTGCAGCCCCGACCTCCTCTTCTTCCTCTGCGCCATGTACGCGCCCATCTGCACCATCGACTTCCAGCATGAGCCCATCAAGCCCTGCAAGTCCGTCTGCGAGCGCGCCCGCGCCGGCTGCGAGCCCGTCCTCATCCGCTACCGCCACGCCTGGCCCGAGAGCCTGGCCTGCGACGAGCTGCCGCTCTACGACCGCGGCGTCTGCATCTCCCCCGAGGCCATCGTCACCGCCGAGGGCGCCGGTGAGTGCGTGGGGCCGGGGCCGAGGCCGCTCCGCGCCGCCTGCCCGCCCGGCCGGACAATGGGCGCCGGCGAGCGGGGAGGGGAGCCCGCCCCGGGGAGCCCTGCCTTTTCTCTGCTCTTTCGGACTTTCCTCTAAGACTCTTTCCCCATTCTTCCCCCCCCCGCCCCCGCCCCTTTTTTCTTCTCTTCTTCTCCCCCTTTATCAGCCGCATCGCTGCTGGAAAAGTTTTGCTGTTGGGAGAGAGGGTACGTGACAAATGACAGCCCTGCCGTCGCGCTGGGGAACGCTTAAAAGCGTGGGAGCGACAGCTCTCGTTTCACGTAAAGGGGAACCGTGTCGATACCCCGCTTTGGCATTTCACCGGCGGCGGCTGCCCGTTCCGAAGGCAGAGCCGCCCGGCAGAGAGGCGCTCACGCTGCTCCCCAGGCCGCCCGTTCCCCCAGCGCCTCTCTGTGCTCATCCCCAGCCGCTCGCTCTCCCCGAAGCGGGCTGCTCTCCTCCCACCAAGGCCATCGCCCCCCCCGGGCGCAGCCAGCGGCTTTTGGAGCAAGAGCCGTGCCCAGAGGAGCCCCGGGCAGGAGCTGGGGGGCTGTGGTGTCCGCAGCCTCCTCCCGTGCCAGCGCTGGCACACGCGCAGCTGAAGGGGAGAAAGCGGCCTCATCTCTGGTTGGTATCGAGCACCCGGTTACGGCACGGGTCCCCCGTCAGGTCCCCGGGCTCACAAGTCACATACGTTCAGGGGAGGAGTGCAACAAAGGTGCAGCCTTCTGCTACGTTTCATTCCCGGCGTCCCCGAGCGAGCCGAAGGCTGCCTCCGGCACTGGAGCAGCTCCCATGGTACTTCCACGGCCTCTGAGGGGCCGCTGGAGCCCCTTGGCTCTCTCGCTGCGTCCCGTTTCACCGGCTGTGCTCGCTGTCGTCCCACAGGACGGCTGGCACTAGGTGTCCATTTGCCGCCTGGGGGTACCGGGGAGGCAGGAGCACCTCCGGGCGGTCGGGTGAAGACCGCTGACCGCTTTGGCCACCACGATGCTGCAAAACTGCTGTTGCTCAGGGACCCTGCTCTGTTAGGGCTGCGCTCCCGTCACGGCTGCCTTTGGGCTGAAAGAGTTAGCAGGGCACAGCTCCAGCGTGGCAAAATGGGCACCACAGAAATATTAAATCGAAGGAGCTATTGAGTAGGAAATTAAAGCAAGCCAGTGGGTGGTTATCGTGAGCAAGTGTTGACCTTTGCAAAATGACCACAGTTCTTGTCTCACTTGAGGAAAGCATGTACTGGTGGTGGAACCAAGGTATGTTTCCTTGCTGCAAAGTTGCAGTGTTGGTGGGTCTGCCAGACCTCTCCCTCAAAGCAGCGGGAGATCAGAGCTGGTGCAGGGGAGCAGCTAAGAGGGGGCGGAGGCTGCAGCAGGGCAGCACCCACGCGCCCCATGGACTCGTTGAGCTGCTGTCCGGCTCCTTTGGTGCCTGCAGCTGCAACGCCGGGTTGTGGGAGCTTGCTGACGGGCAGCGGATCCCACTTCTCCATCCTCCCCCAGCAGTGTCCTGTGAATGAAAGGGGTTTTTTTTCATGCTATGCTCAGCACAGTATTTGACTGTGCTTCTGTCCCGTTACCAAATGCTTTGTGTATCCCACTGCCAGCAATGCCAAACACTGTAACTCCTGTTTTCTTCTAACGAAATCTCATGCTTCAGTTTCCTGACTGCGCTCCCCAGCTCAGCTTTCCCAGGTGAGCTGCTGTCTCCCCTATTCCCCATTTTTTTGTAGACCACACTAACCCCGCTCCTTTTCTGACTCCCATCAAGTTACCCTCTCTATCTCTTGAAATCTCAACTCAATGACCATACCCCGATATCTCCAGTCATTACTACTATTTCTCTCTAACCCTTCTAATTGCTCCCCTCTTGCCTTTCCCTCCTTCCTCACCCTGGCAGTTGTCCCCAGACCGTGAACCCATCCATCTATTTTTGCGTGCAGCTCCCTGGCTGCTGCTACTGCTCTCTGGGGGCTGCAGACCTGCTGGGATAGTTTGGAGAAGCGCGGTTTTGAATACCAAGCGCCTTTCTCCGCAGCATTGAGGTGCTTTCAAAACTGCCTTAAAAATGGCTCCAAACTGAGCGAGGCTTGGCAGGTCTGCGGCGATTTGAAAGCAATCGCTTTCAAATCTGGAGGGAGGAAGTTGGGATAAAATTGCCCCCGAGTTACCTATTTCTGAGGACCTCAGCAGTACAATAACCTCTTTGAGGGATTCCAGGGCCGGATCCATGAAAACTCTCTTTCAGTGAATGAGAACCTGATGACATTCTCATTTCTGGGCTGAAAATTTTGAACTGATGCATTATGCACCAGACTGAAAGAATCCTTCTTGAGGGAATAAAACTGCTCCTTCAGAAAGCAGAGTGAAGGATTCCTGTTCTAGGAAGAGGTAAGGTGAACACTTCCAAATTCAATTCTCCAAATAAAGGATTGCAGCCAAGTAAAAGACACGAATAACCAACTGCCTAATGGGGAGTGTGCAGAATACTTGCTCTTATTTTATCTGCTAAGCACTCCTGCCCCTTGTGCTGTCTGTAAACTACATCTGATAGAGCAGGCAGAAATATAAATCCACTTTTTCATGGGCTTCTGTTGTGGAAGAAGGGGTTTTTTTATTCTTCAGAAGTAAAATCTTGATTTTTCTGTATTTTTTGCTACCTGCAAAGTAACACGATTCTGCTGTTTCCTTTGCTCCTGAGGTCTCTGCATTATTACTGGTGAGGGTTAATGCATTTGTCTGGTCCCTTCTGCAAGGCAGCAGCCTGAAGGATGACATGGTCAGATGTTTGTCCTTAGCAGAGCAGGAACAGGGTTTGGAAAGCCCAATTTCCGTTCCTTTTCCAATATTAGGCCATGCATCTTACTTATGAGCACATGGTTCAGCTGGTGCAAGGGCTCTTCTGACCCTCAGGACACACTTTCTTCAGGTTGAGTCGCCTGCAAGAGGCTGCAGTAACATCATGCTGGATCAGTTACCATCTGCTCTTCTGCAGCTGGGAAGAGCTTGTACAGACACTCGCAAAAATTCCCTGTCACCATTAAAGTAATTGGTCTCGACTCACATTTCAATGATGCCAAGTTGAAGATCATTTGAAGTTCACTTGACTTTTTTTCTTTGGCTGACATTGCAGTAGAAGATGAGAAATTCCTCTCTGATCAGCTGTATTCCCCATGCCTGGTAGACTGTGGCTGTTGCAAAATGTGGAGAAACTCTGGTTAGTAAAATCTGTGGCAAATCCCAGTAAGAAGTTCACTTTTGGCTATTGAGGCACATGTTATGAGTCCTCCACAAACATCTTCTAGGACCTCTTTTCACGTGCAGCCCAGGTGGTAAGGAAGATCTAGAGGCTTCCTCTTTGCAGGAATGAGGGAGGTATTTGTGTCATTCTCCTGATGTTCTTCAGGGCTGCTGACACCTTGAAGGGATGAAATAGCTGCTGATGTGTCCGTGGTGGAGAAGGCTGCTAAGAACAGTAGAACTGCCTTGTTTAGGGCTCAGTTAGAGGAAAAGCTCTGCAGACCCCCTGGGCTTGTGCTGGTCTCCAAAACCTGAGTGTGAGCTGCTGTACCACACTGCTGATTTGGGGGTCTGAGGTTCCTCAAGTTACAGGAACCACCTTCAGACAAGTGTCCTGTGGGAAACATAGCTTCCTTGATTTTTCGTTGTCTTTGGGAAACACCTGGGTTCCTTTAGACCCAGGCAGCAGAGGGACGCTCCAGGTATGGTGTGGGTGTCCTGGAGGCAGGTGTGATGCCAAATATTTTGGCTTTTTGTGGAAGATCCGACAAATCATGGTGCAGGATGGAGGATGAAAAAACCTCTTGACAACACGTTAACATCCCAGATGTGAGGTTAGTGCTTGCTGATGTCTGATGTATGGCTTTTATCCCGCATCCCTGTCCTTTGCTTTTTGGGGATGAAAGCAGTTCTGCTCACAGATGTCGATACAAGCTGTCTTGCATATGCAGGAGGTCCCATTCACATGCTTCATGTATTTCGGTCTCCTTGTGCTGGGTGCATGTGCTGACTCTTCCTGACGTCTATCAGATTACCTGCTTCCTTCATTCGGGATCCTATCAAATCTTCTTTAGTCTGTGAAGCAGCAAGAAGTGCAGGTAGACAAAAACTGTCTTGAATCCAAAATTTCAATAGCGGGACCTGTCTTTAATATTACACATAATAAATGACCAGCCTGACCGCAGTCGTTGCTGGTGTTGGGATGCTGACTCAGAAGAGCACTTCAGCATATGTGCCTTGGCTGCTACTGTCTAGCAGACTGTTTATGTCTCAAGTGACACACTGATTCCTGTTTTGAAGAGGGAACTGGCAAAAAAAGGAGAGCAGTATGATGGGTACCATGTGTATAGGAGGACAGATCTGTCAGTTGGATTTCTGTCTCATCGTATCTTATTTAGCTAGAAAAATAGCTTGAAGGCATGTTGGGTTGTTAATGAGATGTTGGAGAAAAGGGAAGCATCATCACAAGGTATCAACCACGTGTAATTAATGTCTGAACCGTTTTAGACGATTATCATAAGATGGCTGAGGAGAACTCTGAATCTCTTAAGAAAAAATACCACCTCTTAAACATGAAAGAAAAGTAAAGATTACTCAAGGGATAGAGATGTATTTTCTAAAATCTTATATGAACCCATGATTTCTCCGTGTAGGCCAAGTCCTCCGTACCTGCCTATCTGCCTAGATGAATTCATAGTAATCCAGTATGTGAATTTGGCATTGTATGCTTCAAAGAAAAGCAAAAGAGCCATTTCCCATGCTCGTTTTTCATATGTTATTAACTTCATTTCCAAGACAGTGGTTTCCAAACTCCAGATCAAATTTGCTCTGAGTCAGGCTTTGCAGAGCTACTTATAGTAGCCGAAATGCACAGTGGTGTTAGGGGCGTGTTTCAGACTGTACCGAGGACGAGCAGTCATGCCCAGGTTGTCATTTTAACGTCGAGTTTTGGTTTAGGTGTTTGCTCAAAAGTTGGAAGCAGCCTCATTTCTCAGCTAAAGAACAAAATCATTGCAAGCTTCAAGCCTTAAAGAAGACAGGAAAAGTAAATAAGAGTACTTAAACCTTATTGATGGTGATACCATTGATGATGCTATACTGTCACTTCAGTTTCTCTGCCTTTGTAGGCTGAGTCCGCTAAAATGGCTTTTTCGGTCTAAGCATCAAGTCAAGACCTAGGCCATTAAATGTCATCAAAACCCAGCAGGATTCGTTATGTGGAATAATTCATTATGTGGAGCGGCCGTGTTGTCATGTTGCAGGCTACTCTGAGACTTGGAGTTCAAGTGATCTGTATCAAATTTTAACGAGGATCAATTTTCCTATTACTTTGCTTCGCTATGCGTGTTTTTGCAATCGGATTAGGAAAGATCCTCTCTCTACTAAGACCTGAAGTAGATTGCAAAGTCTGAATTAATGCGTATTTGAAGGTTTCTTAATCGATGGAGCTCACAGATGTCTCCATCTGAAGAAAGTGCCCAAGCAGCAACCGCTCGCTGTGGTTTTGTTCTTTGGAGCAGGGTGCCTGGAATGGCGTCAGTAATAGCCGGGCCATATTCTTTAATTGCAGTGACAATCAGGACCATGTTACTTTTGGCTCTTTCTCTGCATTTTTTTTAATTTAAACTGTGGTATAAGTAAGATGTTTGCTGAAAACGTAAGTTTTACCAACTTGTTTCCTTTTCCCAAACCTCTTATCCAAATCTGTGATCCAGGCATTGTTATCTTGTACGCTGACTATGCAAGTGGCTTTTATTCTGCTCTCCTTGTTAATGGTTTGGGTTTTTTATATAGCATCCCTCTGAAAAGCGATTAATTAAAATGGCTTATTGGAAAAACCAGTTTGGATTTTTTCCCCTGCCCTTAAAATTTAGTAGGAAGCCTTTGGATTGGAGGTCTGGATACTATTTCCTCTGTAGCAATTCTGCTAATCATCGCTGACAGATATTTCTTTCAAAAAGATTGTTTTGCATAGACAAAACTTGGCAGAGAGGTCGCCTCAGAAGAGAAGTGGAACAATAGGAAGTTGGTTGTTTATTTTTAAAAGCATCTTTTTTTTTTTTCTCTGTCTGCATTATGGCTGGAGGTGTAAGCAGTGTGCATCTCCTGATGGAGAGAGGTCTCTGCCTGTTAGGCTGCTGGGGTCAGGGGATGGGATTTTGTGGTTGCTCATGCCCACCTAAGATCTTGCAAGTGTCTGGTGGCAGGGCTGGCCCAGACCCTTTTTCCCATCGCTTCTCTGGTAGATGAGAAGGGACAGGCAGTATGAGCTTGACCGTGGGAAGGATCAGGGAGATGTGAAGCCTTTCCCAAGATGTGTTGTACAGTGGTGGAGGTCTCCGGTCCCCTGCTCAAGCCCACGCTACTCTCCATCAGTAGAAACTGCTCATCCCTAAATAAGCATGGGTGTACCAGGGAAGATAAGCATCAAGGCAAGGTCAATACTTGCCTGGCCCAAGCCCTCGCAAGCAGGGAAATGAATCATGAAGTGACGTATCGACACCTGTTTACTCCTCCTTTGCTCGTTGACAGACACCATGCTCTGACCACAATTGCAGAGCACAACGTGCTGTGCACCGCAGCCTTCATGCAGGCACAGAAATGGGAGACGTTTCCATTAATAGCTGCTCTGCACACGTCTGAATTACTCTTGTTGCACAGCCAGCTGCTTCGTCAGATACCTGCAACCACTGGTTTGGGGTAGGAGAAGTGACCTGGCGAGTGAATGCAGAATTAGGAAATGGGTTGAGGTTGTGGTGCATTGTAATTTGGTAAAAATAAAGTAAGTTGTGTACTTAGGAGTGGAAGGGAGCATCTGGTGGGAAGCAGTTTAGTTCCATGTTTGTTTGCAGGACCAGGTTTATATTGGGCATATTGAGTGTTTACCAGCCCCCCTTGCATTGGTGTAAGTTTGAAGAACAGTTCCTCAGCCGATACACATGAGCATCGTACCCCCGAGTGGGGTCAGGGAAGGCTGCGAACCCCTTACTGGGCTCTGATTTATGGTTAGTTGTAATTCCAGAGTGAATTGGACTTGGTTTGCTCAAACACCATGAAGTCATGACTGCTTGGATCAGCCCTTGGTTTAGGAAGGGAGAGTGCACTTCAGGGCTTCTTTTTCCTTCCATGGATGTGAAGATTATAAACATTCAACCTGATATTTCCTTTGCCTCCTCTGCCCCCCAGTAACAATTTTGTTAGTATAGGAAATGTGCTTTGGAAGTGTGAACGAACCATCCCTTTGGTCATAACTGAAGTACCTGTTTTGGCAGGAATTGTAGCTTGCTGGGCCACATGAAGCACGGAAGAGTTGCCTTGGACATGTGCAAAGCCAGCCAAGCCTTGAAGGCAACCTGAGAAGTTGGCCAAGGCAACTGAACGAGAGGGGCAGCGAATCTGGAGAGCCTTCTTTGCTGGCGTCTTGAATGCCCCAGAGAGTGGTGAAACATCTCCGGCCAGTCTTAGGCACATGGAGAGGCAGAGCCACCTCTCCATGGTTGGTGGCTGGGAGGCTTTGCAGATGGGAGCAGGTGGGAGGATTATCAGGCTATAGACCCGAGCACTCTCTATGCTGTTACCATGTCAGAAGGAATTGCAGGTTTAAAGCGAAGCACTGGCTAAATGAACAAGGCGACAGAGGGTTGGCCCAGGAGAGGAAGAATGAGAAGAAACGTGGTCATCCTTTTACTTAACCATTTACAGGAGCAAGACCATTTTAATTCCTTGTTCATCCCGTCCTGGAATACAAGAAATCACTTGATGCAACATAAAATGCATTAAGATTTGATAAAGATCTCTTTTTCTTTTGCTATTGGTAGGGGTCACGATCTTTAATTACCACCTGATGACAACAGCTTTTTTAAAATTTGAGGATAGCTCAGGTGAATAATGAAAATAAAACACCTAAGTAAGAATTAGCCTGGGTAATTTGACTTGTTACAAGGCAGTATGGCGAAGCCTTACAGCCGCTGTGGAAGCACCTGATAACTGAAGACCAAATTGGCTCCATGAAAATGTTGGGTTTGTTCTATACGCTAAGATCCTGCAGTAGTTTGGAACTTTCTTTGGAAGAAAATGGGTGTGATTTTTACTAGCAACAGGATATTGGATGTAAAAGGGCATCTATTCAATCTATTCTATGCTATTTTCTACACCCTTTGCTCTTCATACTGGTAGGTATAATTACTCCTGAAGTCTCAAGTTTTTTAAGTTAATTATTACGTTAGTAAGGGAATTAGTTGTTTTTCAGATTTACTCTCGCCCTGACTGTCATTTAGCCATATTCCCATTTATGTAAAGAAAGTTTCCTGTTGCTGTGAGAAGTATAAATATGCATTAAGATGGAGATTTTTTTTTTTTTAAAGGATGGCCAAATTAGAAGATAACTAAGTAATATTAGATCTCTTGTAAGCAGGTATTTTAAATACATATTTACAGAACTTGTGATTAAATAATGTCCCCAGCCCTTAAAATTTAGTCCACACATCTAAACCCTTCACCCATACCGAATATCACCAGTGTCCTGAGCTGTATTACAGCCGGATCCTTACAGCTTCAGCTGCAGGAGAGGAGCTTTTGTTACATGGTCTTGTATTCATTTGTTCTATATTGTGAAAGCAGGGTTGTATCCATGATAATGTAAGGATGTAAGAAGGATGATGTTTGTATGATACCAGCTTCCAAAGTTGAAAAAGCTGTGTAAATGTCTGGGCATGCAATCTTAAAGAAGGGCTTGTTATTTGAAAGCTCATTTGTTTTTCCATTTTGTGTGTCGTTCTAATAAAGTATACTGCCTCTCCCACGTCTTGTTTCTCTTGCATTTATTTTTTCCTTAACTTGTACAACATTATATGCATTAACATACTTGTTTTTCATGATTAAGTATATGTATAAATCCATTAAATTGTGTGAGTTAATAAACAATAGGTTTGAAATGATGCATTCTACTAACATGGGACACCTTCCACTTACGAATGTGTCTAAAAGCAGTTTTTTGGGCATAGTGCCTTTTTTTCCTTCTGTTCCTTATCTGTCCTTCAAAATAATCAGTATGTTTTTAAACTGAGGGGAAGAGGAAGGTCTGAAACATTTGTTTTGGCATTTGCTTCAATGATATGATTGTGGTTGGTTGGTTTGATTTCCTCAGTAACCAAAAAAACAAACCAAAAGTAATTTCTCCTTCATCATCTAATTAAATGCAAACAGTACGTGTACTTTTTGTAGATGCTCATAAGTTCATGCCATAAATTTCCATCCTTGTCCTAAACCTGCCAGCCTATGCACCAGTAGAAATGGGATATTTAATCTGCTTCAGCATTTAATGTGATGTGCTGGATTCGGGTGAAGTTCAGCTAAGAAATCATGTCAACTTTTAACAGGCTGGCCTGTAGAACATTACGATCTGTTAGTTAATTAAGTTATTAAGTTTTAATATACTAAATATTAGAGAAAGAGAAAACATTGTAGTGTTGGGTATATTGAAATAATCCAATATTAAAAATACTAACATTTCTTCACGTATTTTACGAATTTGTGCCAGATTTCCCTATGGATTCTAATAATGGCAACTGTAGAGGCGCCGGCATCGGTGAGTACTCTTTTATAAAACTGTATAATAAGCTATAGTCTTTCAAATCCTTTTAATACTTGATTAAGAGGGGTACTAAGTGATGTTTAAATGCTCTGTCTTGTCTTGGGACCCTATAGATAGTGCTTTTGTATCCTGTGGGCAGGTGGGATTTGGGGCTGGTCAGCCTGTGGACCTCTCAGCAGGCAACTCAGTTTTTTTAGCACGTCTCTTAGCGCTCATCTCTTCTGCTTTTGTCAGGGCAAAATTTCCATCAAATCAAAAGGGCTGTGCTGATTTCATTAAAAGTTTTGTCTTGAACTGTGAGAATGAGCATTAAATGGATTTTCACTGGGGAAAACCAGTGAAGATAATGGTTCATTCTGACTTCAAAGTTTGCAAATTAAATTCTGACCTCTTTGTAGGTAATGGCAAAACTCCCGTTAATCTGAGGCGATCGAGGCTGAGACCTTCTGAGACTGGTTTTATTCCAGCAGGTCTCCTGTCGCTTTTGTTTTTGTTTTTGTTTGGTTTTGCTGGAACTGAGTAAAACCCCTTGAGTGTTACCACTAGTCATAGGCAATGCAAAGCAGCAAAGCCCAGATTGGTAGCTAATAGGTTACAGAAATGTGAATTTGTTGCTCAAGCAAGCCAATGACTATCGGTTTCGTTGAATTTTATTACCATTCCTTCAGAAGTTTTCCTCTTAGGCCTTTGTCAAAAAGATGACACTTGGAAGTCTAGTGTTGGCCATTGTGTCTTTCCTTCTCCAGAGGTGTTGACCAGCTACAGCATGCACTGATGCTCAGTTTATTATATAAATACCTAAGTATGGTTCCGGAGCATAAAATCAGATACCAAGTTTCGATAACTTCAGCACTGATCTCTGTGACTGAATTGTAAAAAGGTATTGGTAATGCCCAGCTTATAATGCAGTTTTAAAATGTGAGCAGTAGGTCCCAATGTGAAAGTAGCTATGTAGGTGCAAAACGTTATTTAAATCACAGTAGACATCCTTCAGAAAGTCAGCTACAACTAGAAAAACCTGATATAAGTAAGTGCCTTAACAAGCTTCACTTTAAATTGCCTTGAGCACGTCTGAAAGACTCTCTAATGCTAATATTAGTATCTTTTTAGTTTTTAAGCCATTTTCAGTTGTGTGGCATTGAGAAAGTGTGGATTTCATGCTCTACAGTGACTGTATGAAGAACATGCACTCTACAGTTTGAGTATGAAAGCAAAGCGGGATACTTTCAACATCACCTTATATCAAATTAAACGTATCTTTAGCACTGCCTGTCCTCAGGGATGCAGACTGCATGTAGTACTAGTAAGCAACCCTGCAGCGGAAGAGGAAGGAGTAAGATTCAGTTATACTGTTGCTGTCATGATGCTTTTCAACTAGCAAAAGCAAAATGAGACCTAAAAAAATCCCATCCAAAAAAATAGGGTGAAGATGCACAGAAAAATAGCTGATGAGAAGGAAGGGTCATATTTTTATCACTGCTTTTTGCTGTAGAACCACGGTTTCTGGTTCAATGCACTACACCTGTTTCAACTGGCAAACACAGTTTAGCCACCTAAAAGGCTGTATTTCATAATTGCTTTATTTATATGTTCGGTAAAGTAAATTTGTAATTTTGTCATTGTAAATAGAATTTTCTTTTTGCAAGTAACAACCTGATGTGCTTTAAAAAATTCTGGGCTCAGCTGCATGGCTTCTGGAGCATATTGCCTCTGCTGCTGTGTATGGTTGTACTCATGTATTACCCCTCTTTTAAAAGGCACCTTTTATTCCTGGCAGTGTCCGCTGGCAAAACCTTCCCTTTGAGTCTGCAAGGAGTTTTTTTGGGGGGGAGCTTTTTTGCCTTTCTTGCCAGTAAACTACATTGTTGTATGCTTCATCAGATGCTTTTCACTTTCAAGTCACTTAGAAGTTTTCCCAGACTTTTTTTTATCCCTAGTTTATCAGGGAAGTATTTGCCAGGTTTGAGTGCTTGTACTGATCACTATTACAGCTAGGTTTTAGGTTGTGCATGCGTGTATATTTAAGATGGCACATTTCTTGATAGCGATCTGTGCAGAAAACCCTTTTTCCGTGTAGTCCATTTGTTTTGGCATTTATAGGGAGAAGTTTTCAAAGGTCTAGATGTTGAGCTTTTGTTAGTCCTATGTTGACTTGTATTAAAAATGAATACTTAATGGCAGAGTTAGCTGAGATCTCAGTCAAAACTGGTGTGAGCCTTTGCTGCCTGTCTCGGTGCTTGGGATATAATGTTGTTGTGGTCCCAGAGCTCTTCTGGTAATTCTGGCAGCTTCAGAGGAGACTATCATGTAGGATGGGACTTTCCTCAGCATCAAGAGATGCAGTACACTTTTATAGCCATCTTTTGTGGCTGTTCCAACTCAACTTTGCAAGAAACATGCATCGATCAAGTATGTGCTTCCTTTGAAAGTCAACTGGAACAGGAGTTGGGAGAGAGGAGTTGGTTCTAGGTCTGCAACTGACTTCATAGCTGACCTGGACAAGTGACTCTGTGTTAGTTTCTGTATCTCCAAAGAGTAGTTAGAAATAGCGCAGCGTTTTGTAAAGTTCTTTGAAATGTAAATTTGAAAAGCAGTAGGGCGACTAGGAGATATCCGTCATTAAGAACATGGGCACGTCTATAATTTGTTTCTAGAACAAGACTAATAAAATATATTCCTCAAATTAATAAAATAAAATAATCCAATACCATCTTAAAATTGAGGGAAATGTAAGGCTATGTATTCTTGTAATTCAGACTATTTTATTCTACTTGTGCCACAGAGCAAAGTACTGTAGAGCAGGAGAATGTTAAAGTGTACGACTTGTTGGACGTGAACGCTGAGATGCCTGCGTGAGTGTGGGTCATATGAGCACATCATTTATGGCCTGTTTCAAGGCAGATTATAAAATGGGCCATAATTTGGCCTAAAGTATGCATGAGCTCCCACAGGCAGAAGGGAAGCCAAAAATCACTTCCCTTCTCTGTCTTTATTATTTTAACACAGTCTCATGCAAAAGCTGAAGTCTGTAGGACTCTATATATGGATTCATGAGGATGTGTTTGAAATTCAAGGAAACAATATCCTCTTCTTTTGAAATGTTCTCCTCTTTCCTGTATTTTTTTTGTATTTTCAACTACAAAAATTCTTTCAATACAAAATAAATAAAGATTTGAGAAGTCCATAACCATATGATGCACCTTTTTTTTTTTTAAAATGAAGAAATCTTATATAGCAAGTAAAAGGTCTTTTTTAAACTTTTCACGTTGGATTTAACTAAGTCACTGGCTGTACGCGTTGTTATTTTAGAACGATGGTGTTTAAAAATAGGCTGCATTAAGTCTACTTCCACTTAAATGCCAAGTCAAATGTCAAAATAGATGACCACGTGTACGTAATACTGGGACCTGCCATTTGCAATGGGTGCAGCGGTGGGCTTGGAGGGGGAGGTATCAGTCAGCTGGGCTTGACCATGCGACTCCACCAAACTCCACTTACACACTAGCTTGAAATAAGTAAATATTTGCATTAGGACAAGCAGCCGTGAAATATCAGTGGTGTTAATGAACACATACATGGGTCTGGAGCTTCAGCCCCAGCACTCCCTGGGCACTAATGAAAGCGTTTTTGCCTCTGTTGTGGTTCCCAGCTGTCTGGAAGCTGCACCACTGGAAATGCTGCTCTGACAGCGCTCATTTGTATTGTCTTTTGAAGGCCATACTTACCGCCATAAGGGCTGACCATTTCCCTGTCTTAATTAAATGTGAAGTTCTGGGTCATAATTTTATACAGCAAACCCAGGCAGCAGGGTGGCTCGGTGGCCCATGTTTGTTATTACCTGTGTCTGAATTCCACATGTGTGGCATGGGCTTGAATTATACTCAGGTGTGCTGATCCACAGCATAGATTTATCAGAAGGGTTGGTGGTAGCCTTTCCAGGCAGCTCCACTGACCGGATGTTTGAGATGCCTTTTTCTGGTTTGTTTTGTCAC
>VYZW01017329.1:32873-79054 GCA_013401315.1 Balaeniceps rex
GATCAAATGCAAACGTGCCAGTGTTAATATTCTCCACGTAGTGCTCTAAAATCTTCATCTAGGTCAGTCCTGGGTAGAGCGTGAAGCCGTTGGGTCGACAAACCAACCAAGTCTGGTAAAGACTAATCTATAGTTCAGTCAAAGGCCATTTGCTCAAGTCTGGCTTTATTAATTGAGGGAGAGCCCAGAGCAGGGTCAAAGGTAACACTAAACACTTGGCAGTAGTCAAGTAAGGCCCTTCAGCCTCTTAATCTTAAACTTTAATTTAAGCTTAAGATTAATCTCTCTTAAACCTCCTGCCAGGCACCACTGAAGAAACATGGTTGAAGTTTCATTTTGTTGGGACCATCCCAGAAACGTTCAGAGCAGAGAGCTACAGCTGCTTGGTCCCACCAGCCTCTGACATGCTTTGTCTGTTGGCTGTAGCTCTTAGATATCTTTAGGTGTAAAGGGGCTGTGCCACTCTAAGAAATCTTACGGTGCAGTTCCAGAGGCAGACTGTATGTTGAGATTAGCCACAAAAATCATATTCTGTATGGTGAATGCATGCTAGCCAGAATATCCCAGTGTGTTAAACTGAGCTGAGTTGTGTAGTCTCCAATCGGATGTTAAATTGTGCCCTGTTGTAGTATTTTCTTTCTGTGTCTGTATTACAGTCTGTATGGTTAGAGGTGCAGAAAGGAGGGCATTCAGTAAGTGTAGTATGGAAGAGAGAACGGCATTGTAAGGATATGGAATTGCAGCACCTGTGACCACAGAAGAAACCAAGATTGAACCTTGAATTGGCTTAAAATGGAAGATCTTGTCACTTCAGACTCCAAGTCCTTGTATCTCTGTTGTTGTGGGGTTAGTTGATTGTAGTATTTTTGTTTTGTTTTGTTTTTTAAATGTCAGTGTGTCAAGTTTTCTCCTAGAAACCTTTGAGATCTCACAGACAGTTCCACAACATCTTCCAGCAGAGCAGACCAGGAATACCCTATGGGTTTTACTATTTCACTTGCCTGTAATAAAAAAGTCATTTCAGTGCAATTTTTGTTAGGCGTGAGCTTGGGATTTGGGGGAGATTGTCACTGAACATATGTTCTTTTCTTTCTAAATAAAAGCTTCTGTCTTCTAGAGCGCTGCAAATGCAAGCCTATAAAAGCTACCCAGAAGACCTATCTACGCAACAATTATAACTACGGTAAGGACAGCTGCATGGCCAGCTCCTAGCATTTTTAAGGCTAACGTAAGGGGAAAAATTTTCATTAAAAAAGCATATGGGCCCAATTACTGATGGTTAATCCAATAGTACTTATTACAGAAGGAAGATGTGGCCTGAAACATTTCCAAATTAGAAGGATGGAGGGGATTAGCTTAATATGTTCGTACAAGAGTGTCTTTGTTATTTCAGTGTCAGCGCAGGCATCGGGTTCGTGCACTTCTTTAGTGTGAAAAGCGATGTGACAAAAATGTCATTGTGGGCCGCTATGCCCGAACTGCCTCTTCGATTTCCAGCTCCGATGTGCTCTGCTTTCACAGGAAAGGATGTTTTTACTAACTTTCATGCCTACAAACTCCCCATGGGACCTAACAAGCATACTAAGTTCTTTTCGCGTTTCAAAGCCAACAATGAGCATCTTGCCAGCTGTGTTATGCTGTCAGTAATACCTGTAAAAGTACACGGTGTCCATATTTTGTCCTCTCTTGCCCATATTGTCCTGGTCTTCAGGCATATCAGAGGTCCAGGCTGCTACTTTTCTTCGTACGGTTTGTTTTAAGTAAATTAAGCTGATGAAGCCAGTGAATATGTATCACAGGAATTGAACAATTGGGCCCATCCTTTTTCCCATTACTCCTGTGAATAGCCTTAGGCTCGCTGAATTTAAAGACTTCATTTAAATGATAGTAATTGCATAATATTTATTAAGATTATGCATTTATACAACTATTGTCAGGTAAGCTTCTTTTAAAAACAAATCCTATTAAAAGCTAAAAAAATTGTACTCAGTCAAATATTATTTTTTAGGTGACTAGTCAGTTTTATGTTGTTTTGGTGGGTTTGGGCAATCTTTACAGAGTGACTATTCTCTAGTGGGTGCCACACCTGCAAGTGGTAGAGAGTCACTGAGCGTGCTACTGCCTATCTTTTCAAGCTTTTGAAATTAGAGAGGTTTTGAAATGCATTTGAAAGAGCTCCAAACTAAAGCAAGATTTGTTTTGAAACCTTAAGAGGTTTTAAGGAAGTGGATCACTTGGGGTAAATTGTCTATGTTAAATGCATAACAGCTATTAATTGTTGGCAGCTGTATTTGATGTGGCTGCAGTGCATGCTGGCTGATTGTCCTTATGGGCAATGCATGTGAAGAGATGTGTAAGTCCATGGTTTTCTTTCTTCTGTATTACCTTTTTCACACAGGTTAGAAGAAATTGGGAGTCTGGGGAATCTGCTGTCTGTAATGGAAAAGGGCTCTTGTTTGCAAGCTGTGAAAGATGTGGCATTCTCTAGAGCATGACCTCTGGATTGGCTTTGCATTTGCATGTGGTGTCAGTTGACTGGTCACCATGAGGGAAACGAAAAGCGTTGCCTTTGAAAGGCAACTTTCCCTCCTGTGCAACTTAAGGCAAAAAGAAAGGGTGAGGGAGGAAACAATTAGACAGGTCGTCAGGTCAAGATCAGGAGCATTTGGAGTTCATAAAGAGCAGAGCAGATTGGTGCTGGGTCACTGGAGAGTGAATTAAAAAAGTAAGGGCCTGTCATCCACCAGAGGTAGTGATAAGAGAAGTTTTAATGCACATTCACGTTTCGTGAAAGGTTCAGAGTGACAAATTAAGTTCGGTCATCTGTACTGCAAGTAGTCAAAGAGGGAGCAGTTACAGCTTGAGGAAGGAGGAGAGCATACAAGGAATGAATCAAATATATGAAGTGGAAAGGGTGAAGAAGAAGGGATGCTAAAAATTAAGCCTAACTTAAATAGGACGCAAATCCAACTGGTACGTAACTCCTGCTTGTGACCATGCTATTGGGAGATACGCTGAGCTACCTGCACCCTCTTGGTGAAGGATGAAGTAATGAAGTGAAGAGATGGGGGCAGGGACATTGCTGGAGTTCAGCTAAGCTTTTGATAATGGACTGTGCAAAAGACTAATCCCAGAGGTCACCAAGAATGGCTTGGGGGTGACCTGCATTATCTGCTGCTGCTAACTATACTCTTTGTGACTTTTTCCCAGTCATTCGGGCTAAAGTGAAGGAGGTGAAGACTAAATGTCACGATGTCACTGCGGTAGTGGAAGTAAAGGAGATCCTAAAATCTTCCTTGGTGAACATCCCAAAGGACACTGTAAACCTTCACGCGAACTCTGGCTGCCTGTGCCCACCGCTCAGCACCAATGAAGAGTACATCATTATGGGCTATGAAGACGAGGAGCGCTCCAGGTAACTCTTTCTGCTTTACCCTCGGAGCATACTTCTTGTTTGTTCCTCTGCCTGTAAAGCTGAACTTCAGAGCCACCAGCTAAGGAGAACTTGGTATTCAGGGGGGACAAGGCTCTCTGCAGGCACAGAGATCTTAGTCTAGCATGTGTTGGGTTGTATAGCTTGTGCATGTCTGTTGATCAAGTAACTGGTTGTCTCCGTTGCATAGGCTACTCTTGGTGGAAGGCTCCATAGCTGAGAAATGGAAGGATCGTCTCGGTAAAAAAGTAAAGGTAAGAAAATATCTCACCAAAAGTCAAGTGTTGCAGATACCATGAAACATCTACCTAATCTTTTCAAAATAAGGGAAGAAAATACATGTGCTGACCCCAGTTAATTAATATCAAGTATCAAAAATTAACTTGCTGTGTTCTTTCCTATATTACTTAGAAATGTATGCTGAATAAACTAAAGGGATACATTGAATTGCCCCAAGTACACCAGTGTAGCAGCAATCAAAACCTCCGTCTCAAAAAAGCAAACAGTAGGAGTGTTTTAACTCCGTAGGCAACACACACCTGCTTAATTGGGATTGTCGTACTAATTACAAAAGCAGGAAGGCTTTACAAATGTTTTCCAGACTAAGTCAGAATTATACTTTTCAGATTTAATGTTCTTTAAATACAGTTCTCTTATCAAATTGTGTGGATTAGCGACGATTTTAAATTTACCTTTCTGGCTTAGATGCAGGAGGTACATGATAAGGAAGTCATGTCATAGTGAATTGGAAGCAATGAGCTCAAATGCAAGCAATATATGAAAATATATTCTAATGTTTTCTAATTTAAATGTATTCTAATGCCTTCCAAGTTCTGGAAGCATTGCCTTTTTATGTTGTGATGCACCACAAAGTATCAGTGATTTCAGCGTTGTTAGGAGTGTCATTTTACGATAGAATATTCTTATTTTGACACAGTTTCTCAGCCGTTGATTTGACATAATGGTTGTGCCTGTGCAAACAAGTCTGCTCTTCCACTCAACACTTTCTTCAACAGCCTTAACGGTGACTGGCGGGAAAATATTGTTCTGATTACGAATGCAAGTTTTTCTGTGCACATTTGTCACATCCACAGAGATTACATGAGTGAAAAGATACGGGGATCTTATTCCAAGTTGTTTGATTTGGCAGAGCTTGATGAAATCCAGTGCTGTAGAGCAAATGCCACGTTATTGCCGTGGGTTGACTTCTGCTTAGTTCCAGTTCTGGGGTAGCAGCGTCATTTGTTGGGGTTTTTTTGGGAGCTGACTTATTTTCTGACTTATTTCCTTGTGGCCCACGACCCACGGCACTCTGTCCTCGTGTCCAGCCCCCAGGCTGCTGAGGACCACGCCACATCACCACCCGCTTTTCATCGCAATCTCCTTTTCCAAAAGCATCATCGGTTTTACCAACTATATTTATTACGTCTTTTTGTACTGCAGTTGCTATTACCTGGAAAAGTAAAAATAAATAATAACAATTTTTTAAAAATTAACAAAAATCACTTGACTGTTGTTTCATCCTGCTTCCCCCAGAGATTGCACAGGTAGCTTCATTTACATTTTATTATTTAGAAGGTGAGACGCTCTTCTGCTTGAAGCCATTATGCCTTGTATCAGCCCCTTCATTCAGAGAGGCTACAAGAAAGCCAGGAAATGTTTTTTCTTTTTAAAGTGAATTTTACTGATAACCTCACATTCCACCATTTGAGCCCAGTGGAGGGTAATGCGTTGCTGCTGGTTGTAAACACGTGCAGTTGTTTTACATATGACTTGTATCTTCTTCTGTAATCTCTTTTGTAATTTCTTTGCCTTTCAATATTCAGCGCTGGGATCAGAAACTCCGCCACCTTGGGAAGGGGAAGGGAGAGCCCAGACACAGCGACTCGGCTCCGAAGCCTGGCAAACCCAGCAGTGCCCGACAAGCACGTAGTTAGATGTGGGACGCCGTACGTTGACATGCAGTGGACTATCTACCAAGACTTCATTGTTGGAGCAGCAAAGGAGAAATTGCACTATTGCACGTTATATTCTATTGTTTACTACAAAATAATGTTTTAGCTTATATTAGTTTTTATTCTCCCTCTTGTTTTCTGCCTTTTTTTTTTTTTTCAGATGTGTGCAAGCTCTGGAAATATATATTTTTTTTCTGTTACTAAGAACTGCAGAAAACTGCTCTTATGAGATGGGGAAAGATAAGGACATGCTGAATTTACCATTTTATCTCCTGAATCTTCTTAGGGAGAAAATTCTGATGCAAGCAGGAATGAGATCTGGCAAAGACCATCGCTTGAAGTCATGACTCACACTGGCTTCCCCCTTTCACTCTTTCTTGGTCACTGTTTGCTGAAACTTACTGTGTTGGGGGGAGGTTGTTATCTGGTTTTAAATGCGTAATTTTTTATTCTGAAATATATAAAGAAATGATGTTAAGAGAACTGTTTTAATCAGTACACCTTTGTTAAGTTTTCTCATAAATAAACCACTTGTGTAAGCCAAAGTCTAACTTAAAATATTTCCTGCGACAAACACCGTGTGCTTGTACACAGGGGACCTGGGTTTTCCAGACCTTGCAGGAAAGGTTGTATAGTTCTATTACCGCAGGACATAATTTATAATATACTTCTCTTATAATGGCAGGTTTTTTTCCCCTTTTCTTTCTTTTTTCTGCTGAGTTGTAGGAGTAGACTGAGTTACCAGGCCTGCTTCTCAGTACAGGTCTGCACTTTATCCTTTGGATTTTGTGGTGTTAGTCTTAAATCTGTGCCTACATAAACAAGTGTTCAATGCTCAGTAAAATATGTCCAATAAAAGAATTGTAGTTGTCAACACAGACCTTAAGTGACTTTTGAAACAACGTCATATTTTTTATATTACTGTTCAAAACACAAAAAGGAAAAAAAAGTTCATTTTTGTGCTTTTATAGAATTCTTTGCAGATAGTGCCAACATATTTGAAATTATCTTCTGTTTTCCTATTCTCTCATGCTCAAAAGAAATTAAAATGGAGTAAATAAAAGAACAGTCCTCTTTGCTGTAGTCTACAGAGGGGAACCCACTCTACTTAGGATGCAAATGGCTGTTGTGTTCTCAGCTGTCAGTATTGTCTTAAGTGCGTTAGGGCTGCCTTGCGTTAAGAAAACAGTGGTGCAGTTGTTAGGTATTTTGAAAATACGATGATAATAAGTAAACACAGAAATTTGGGGAATATTTATAATAATGCTATTTTAAGATTTCAGTTAATAACCAGAGGTCTCGGGGCAGGTTTTCCATTGGTCTGGATACAAGCAAGTTGAAACATAGAACTGTTTCCTGCAACACTCAGAATCTTTTTTTTTTTTTTTTTTTTTTTTAAATGAAAAATAAAGGGGTAATTTAGGGGAAAGGTTGGCTCTGAAGGCCAGCAGTGGCCTTTATTAAGGCTCCAGCTAGTTCAGTGTTTGCTCAGGGTACTGCACAGGTGGGCTTAGAAGCCATGGAAAGACTTTCAAACAGGAAGCTGAATTAGAAGAGTAAGAATCAAACAACAACAACAAAGCTATTCCCGTTTGAAAACATTGCTCTGGTGTATTTTGGACGTTGTAGTTTGGTGCTTCCATCCTCATCTACCCTGTTGCCTGGTTCCTGTGTTTCCAGCCACGCTACCAGCGAGCAGGTCTCTGCCTGTGGTGGTCACGGTAGTAGGCAAGGTGAACATCATCACTGAAGCAGCAAGTCCTATGAAGCCCATTGTCAATCATATTTAATTATTGGGCTTTGGACTTTTAATTCTTTTCTAAGAAATCAGTGAATAGCAGGCAGTTAATGTGAGAAGGAAAATCTGCTGCACAAAGAGCCGAGAAAACACAACTTCTGAGTGATTTTGTTTACTGCTGTCCTCCTGTCCCCATTGTCGGAGCCTTCTGAAGAAAGCAAAGTTTGTTATTTTACATCTTGCTTAGTTATGTCTCAGTCTGAGACTCACCTAACCTCTCATGCAATTTAGAATTAAAGTCTGTGGTGTGAAAATGGTTTTATTTTATCTTCCCCAAGTTGTGTTGAGCTTTGCCCTGTGCTTCCTCTCACTGTCACCTCAAAGCAGGTCAGTGTCTGCTAACAGGTAGTGTTTTACTCACTTAAATTGTTTGTAAAGGTCCTGCTTCCCATCCAGCATCTTCTTCATTCCTCTCTTAAAGTAAGACACTCTTGCTTCATCTTTTAATACCCCCTAGCTAGGGTCAAAGGAAAAATAATGCTCTCTGGGGACAAAGAAAAGGAAAGAAATAGATCTACTTCATTAGTTGATGCGAACCGGTTTCTGATCATCTTCAAGTCCTAAATGTTTTATCTGCTAGGCTGAAACTCGCCCGTTCTTCATGTGATCAACAAGCTGATGACCAGAAAGTGAGGCAGATGTTTTCAGTGTCATTAACTGGTGTTTAGCATTTTTCCAGTGAGGAGAGAAGGGTGTGGTGGCTTCCTCTGAAGGAGAGCAGAGATGCTAGCGGTGGGTTTGTTCTCCTCTGCACCAGGCCAGCCAGGAGGATTGATTACCCATCTCTCTTCCCTCAGCTGAGGGAGCAGTTGGAGAGGTAAGGGGGAGCTTGTTGAGACGTGTTTGCCTCTGTCAGAGCAAGGTCTTGGCAGCAGTCACCTGAGAGCACCCTCAGGTGGCTGAGCAGTAATGCTCATGGGTGAGGAGCATCTTGGTCTGGCTGGGGCTGTTAAATGGAGGGGTTTCCAATACAGCAAGCACTGGTGTGGCTGGGAATCCAAATGAACTGATGGTGCATTGAGCTGTTTCCTTTAGCTCTCTGGATCCGAGTTTGATATTGAGAATATCCGTACTGGAGGACTACGGTCTGGAGGCAAACCTGCTTCCTCTCACTGCAACGATAACAGCATCTGAACTCGGGTGATACCAGAGATGAAAAGCAGCTGTTTATTTTGTATCCTGCACTGTTTGGTGCGGTGTTAGTAAGTGACCCTGCAGTATGTGCAGGACTCTGTTCTCGCCACGCAGCCTGGCTCTGTCACTTGCTTCAGGAAAAAAAGACCTTGGATGGCTGTAGAGCAGCACAGCTGCACCATGGGCTGCACCGAAGCTTCTAGCATGGGCTTTGATGGTGTGTCCCTTTGAAATGGCCATCCACGTGCTGGAAGGAAAGCTGTTTTCCCTCTGTTTCCCAAGCTCTTATAGAACAGATAGTATATAGCTTTTAATCTTCCCTGGAAGATTCCCTTCATGCTCAATCTATTATGAAAACCTTTGTAGCTATGGAAAGAGTGCTCTGTAATGATTAAGAGTATTTACTTGTTTCACTTGCAAATGCGAAGACTTTCCTTTTTCAGAACTAGTTTGTTTGGAGGCAGCACTAAAGTCCTATAGAAGGAGCACAAACCCACGTGTGACAGCCAGCTTATTAACTGTGTACAACATGGTTATTTTACTGGGTGATGCACATACCTACACGTGCACATGTGACCAAGTGTCATGGCATGTATAGAAGGATTGATTAAAACCATGTCTTTCCCACATCTGGGTCATATTAGTCCAGAGAGAAAATATGCAGCTTAAAATCTCTGTGGATAATTAGCCTGATGTGTTGCCTGTCAGAAGGCACCCTTTCCTGGTGCAGCTCAGCAGATGAGAAGGCAGGAGGCATAAACACCAAAGTTGCTTGTTCACAAGCAACATCTCTAGTTTCTGGCAGGGGTTGACTCATGGTTTTAATAAATCTGCTCTGGTCCTGTTAGCGATGGCATGAAAATAACAGAGCTTAATTTCAGCCTGGGTATTATTATTTTGGCGTATTATTCCTCCTGTTAAAGCCAATAATAAGCAGCGTCTATATGGTGAGAACAACTTTCACGCTAATGCTAATGAGAGTAGCATAGTTCAGTTGAACAGGGTTGCAGGGAGAGCCAGCGCCAGTAGCAGTAGGCAGCCGGAGGGCCTCCTGCTTTCAGAAAGCCTTTGTTCCAAGAAAAATGCAACATCAGGATCCTCGGAGGGTGCGGCGGTGGGCGGGGGGGAGGCAAGTGGAAGGGGAAGATGTCAGCGTTTTTAAAGGGGGATATCAGACTATAGAATAGGACTCAACTGGAATCAGGTTTTTTTTCTTTTTATAAGATTCTAGTGTGTTGAGCCTGACAAAAACATCAGCCGAGTGTAATATCGATGATGGGGTGAAATATGTCTACTCTGAGTCACACCCTGGGTGAATCCAGTGTCTGCAGGGAAGAGGCAGGCTGTGACAGTCCCCAGCTTTGGGGGAGCTGACAGTGCCATTTTCTGGTTCCCCTGCATGTTGCTGCTGTTCTGTAAGATGCCAAACTCCATACCTCTTTAAGAGTTTGTATATTATAAATTAGGCAGGTAAGTCAATGAGATAGTAAAAATGAATGAACAAATGAGCGTAATCTGGGGAAGTAATACAGCTGAGGATGCTTAAATCCAGCTGCGCGGGAGAGATTTACTGGCTACTATTGTTTCCCTTCCCGCACATGAAATAAACCAAACCCCATTCCAGCCGGTAATGTCTGCTCGTGGCGCAGTCTGATAGTCTGCGAAGCGCGTGGAGTTGGGACCCCTGGCCCGCCTCCCTGCTCTCTGCCAGTGCTGCTGTGTAACTTAGAAAAAAAGTCCTTTGCTTCGTCTCTAGGACAGTACAATAGCTCTGTCCTGCAGGAGAGCACTTAATAAGTCGTTCTGCTATCCTTGGAGGGGAGATTTTCTTTCCGTCCATAACATGGTACAGGTTATTTGATTATTATTCACTTTGGACAGTGGTGTTGGAGCATGGGTAGGTGCAGACTCTGACGGTTGCTGTCTTCCTGCACAGGAGCCATGGCTAGCATTTTCTTTGCACTTCTGTGCTTTGCAAGCCTTCAGCAGTAAAATGAATGAACAGGGGAAGGAGAACAAAATGTAACCATCCCTGCAATGCAGTTGCCCTTTCCTGATAATAAACAACGAAGCCTATCCATAAGATGCATTCCTGAATGGTCACTGCACCACAGTATTAACAAGGACGACACCAAAAAGCAACGTGTCCAGAAAGCTGTCTGTAACTGCGTCATGCGCAGCGTCACTGACCAGGCACTGCTAGCACTGAGATCAGCAGCAAAACTGCTTGGGCTTGACCCTCTTTGTCAAAAGGTTCTTGTTCTCTGTCTTTTGGGGAAAAAAAAAGCTTTGTTCCCTGTAGGTTTCTTGGGAGAGATGTAGTTGCCCACCCCCCTGACCTGTCACCCTGGGGATTGCAACCCCCTTCCCCTGAGCACTGGGTTAATTAGAGCCTGGTTCTTCCCACGCTTCCCAACCACTGGAGAGCATCAGCCCGTGCTCCAAACCTGGAGCTGCGTTGCACGAGACTTCCCAGACATGCGGTAAACCTCAATTTTCAGCTCATGCTGGAGAAATGTGTATAGATGCAGAATTGTCTAAGCCACGGTAGGAGCAGTAGCTGTTTTGGTGGGCAGCTTCTCTACGGTTATGAAATCGGGCAGATGAGGATGTAGGAAATCCTGAGGCCGAATTACTCCCTCAGTAAATCCCTACGAACAAGCCTAGGTTATGCAGTGAAACCCAGGGGAAAGACCCCACGTCAGCGCCAACTGAGCCCTCTGTTGTGATCCTAGGTTGGGCATGGAAAGCTGTGTAACCAGTTTGTTCACAGAGCCACTCTAAATGCCTACACAAGCTCAAATAAACCTTGTCACGCAAGAGAGATTATTAGCTTAAAAGTAATCCCACACTGGCAGATATGGCGCTTTGGGCCAGCCAATTGCTGTCTCACCCGCTGCAGGGCTTGAAAGTTTTAATGAGTGATAATGAAGGGAGACAGGGGGGGTGATGGAAAAGGATGAAGGCAGCAGAAAGTACTTGTGGCTCTGCTCTTGTGCACCTCTCCCAAGCGATGCACTGTGAAAAGCAAATGATGCACTACGTTCTCTGTTCCTGGGGCCAGGTGGACACCTGGACAGCAGATGCCATGTGCCTGCAAGCATGAACGAGCAACCCTCCACAGCCTATGTGTAAAATGCAGTAAAAATGTGAGACTCTAAAACATCCCATCTCAAGGTGGGACCCTGCAGCTAGTGGGTATTTCTGGTGCTTTCAGTTTAGCTTTCTGGCTGTAAAATGAAGATGATAATTTCTCATGGAAGATAAAGTTGTTCATTCCTGTGAGTATTTGTGGCAGTGAGGATGCCACCGAAACGCTATGCAATGGGTGGCTCTTCAGCAGCTTCAGGAGGTGCTGAGTAGTTAAAAAATTCAGGATCCTGCAGATGAAATAATGTGTTACTGTATAACTAAAGACAGCATCATACCGTCATGGGTCAATAGAGGGACTGAAAGCATGTGTCACCAATAGCTCTAATATTAGGACTTCTTAAATGTTGAATGCTTAATATAGCAAATCCAACCTTCCTGTAATAAAGATTTGTGTGCAGTTATCCAGGGTTTCAAATCGGAAAGCTGAAGAGATTTTGATCACGTGATCCTACACGGTTCATTGGGAAGACTGAACCTCTTTGTCCTCCATGTGGACCTGCTTCTGTCCCAGGTGGTGTGTCTTCTTATGGCCGGTGTTGTTTTCCTGGTCCCCTGGGCCTCACAAAGCCTTTACCCTGGCGCCCTTGCTCCGACATCCCATCTGACGTTTCCTGAGGGCTTCCTTTCGGATAGGGGCTTCCCTCCTGTTCACCGCTGGATGCTGGTCTTGCTTTTCCCCTTGCAGCTCTCCCTTTTTGCTTTTTTGCAGCTTTCTGCCCCGCTCTCCCCTGCCTGTTTCCTGGCTGCTTATCTCCCTTTCTTCCGCTCATTGTCCCCCATTCCTGCAGCTGGAGCCAAGCCTCCCGCTGCCGGCTGCTGGGTACCAGGGACGTTTGTTTCTTCCCATCGCCTCGTGTCCCCTTTCAAGGTGGTCTGTGGGTATCAGTTACAGGGAAATTTGCCCAGTCTTTGGAGAATTTAAACTGAAAAGCCCAAGAGCTCTTGGTACATTGTTGATCCTGTGGCAGCCCTCATGATTTATGTCAAATTTCTCCCCCCACCCCGGATTGCCAAGAAATGGAAATGCTGGAGCTGCTGAGAGAAAGGACTGGCTTCTCCTCGCCTGCATGAGCAGACAAAGTGTTCTTCCCTAGCTTTGCCCCTGGAAATGACTGCATCTGAAACCAGAGCAAAACAAAACAACCCCAGCTCCCAAACAGCTGATATTTAATATTTTAGGCTGTGCAACTAGCCAGTTGCTAAATATTTCAGCTCAGGGCTTACGGCTTGGCAATGGAGAGCTCGGTGTTACTAGGAGAAGTATTGGGCAGCCTTAAATTGGGCAGCATTATATACTGTGGTGTGAGAAGCCCCTTGGCTGATATCTAAATACTGAGTAACCCATTGCCCAGTGTGGCCAGTTTCTTCTCGAGCGCAAAACACAGCACAGGATGCTCTTGACATACTACTTAAGGGAGGAAAAGAAAAAAAAAAAAGAAAAAAGATGTTAGCATTTGCCAGTTGAATTTCAGTCCATGGTTTTAGCACATTCATTCCTCTTTAACGTCACCGTGCATCTGTAGGATGCAGGAGGACCGGCTCTGGATGGGGCTGGGGAGACTCTTCAGGCTACAAGTTTGGCTGCAAAGAGGTTCCTATCTACCCAGCATGTGGCTGCTGTGACAAACATTTGGTATCAGCTGGAGCCAAAAATATTCTCAATACCTTCCAGGTATTTCTGGGAGTGGTTGGGAAAGCCAAGAAGTGCAGTTTTACCTTAAATGGCCCTGAAGATCAGTCAGGCTTTTGGTCCTTCCCCTACCTAAAATCACATAGTAAATGGGAAGCAAATGCTGATGCCCACATTCCTGCCATCATTACCCTGAAAACAGGTTAACTCAAAGGTCTTTAATCCTTGAATTTTCATGCTGAATCCCTGGTAACCCTCTCTTATCCATTGTAAAGTCTCTGTTAATTCCCAGAAGACTGTTTGATTCCCTTCAGCTAAAATTCTTTTTTGCTTTTGATGTCCTTCCCCATGAGTGGCATCCCTGTCTTTTTGCAAATTTAGATGTCTCTGGAGCTTGATTTACACTTGTAACTAAGGCTTTGTGAGGGCTCCCGGGGAATATGCATGATGAACCCAATGGTGAATAGGTTTCACAGGGCTTTACTGTGCCAGCCCATGTGCTTGGAGGTAGGGGCTTTCTCACCATTCCCTGTCCCTCTGGGACCAGCCAGATGTTTGGCTCCAGGAGAGTTCATTTGTCTTCCTCAGCACTGCTTGTCAGAGAGGGGGAAGTTTCTCCAGTGCTCTGTGAATGGGATGAATAGAAATAATGCGAAGTCTCCGAGCATCAGCTACATAAGATTGATGGGCATCCTATATGTTTTCAGGTGTTTAATTTGCAAGAAATAAAGGCTGGACTTTGTTGCTTGTCCCAGCCACCACTTGGGCACGTCTGTAAATCACCCTCTACTATAGAGGAAACTCTTCTTCCCCTGCTGCTGTATAATGGTTTACAAGTGATACCAAGTCCTGTGGTATTTTGTGTATCCAGCAATTAACTCTGAAGAACTCCCCCATTCCAAAAATCAAACTCAATGCGTGCCCTAAAGTCTGTCCAAAGCTTTTTTTCTGCTCCTGCTGACTGACCTGAATATATCTGAAATTCAGTGTGGGTTTTTAAAGGTTGCAGTTTCAGCAAGGAAGGAGTTAAACTTTTCTGCCTGGGAGCAAGCAAATTCTTGGTTTTAGTGCAGACGTTTTTGCAGGGTTAGAGAGTTGGATCAACCATGGGGAATTAATTCATACCCTCCATGTGCTAGAAGGAGGGTACACATCGTTGCTAACAAATTTGCCAATGATGGTTTCCAAAGGAGCCAGGAGACATGTCTTTGCATTCAGCTGGATTTCAGAGTATTTTGTTCCTGGAAGGTTGAGAGGAAGAGGTAAATGTCAGAGTATTTCTGTCTTTGCCAGCATGATCATGGAAAACCTATTTAACAAACAGCTTTCCCCTTCACTGCTCTCAGTCTGTGCTCCCTCCCTGACCAAAGATCTCATGCAGCCCCTCCGGGCTCTCTTAATGCACCGTTCACCAAAGAGTGTCTAGTGACCTTGCAGGCTCTGAAGCACAGTTTCCCCCCTCCTTTTTTGCCATCCCTACCTTCCACCAACACTTCATATGCCTCCCCTTAGTTCCACGTGCTCCACTACATTTTTTGGCAATGCATCTTCCATATTGCGCCTCTTGTCCTCTCCTGGGCATTTCCCTCTGTGGCTATTCCCAGGCCACGCAGGAATCCTCCTCTGCCCCATGCAGCTGCAAGCCACAGCTGGCTCTCGCCTTCTGCTCCTCTGCTCTGCTCAGGTTGCAGCTCCATCGTGGCCATTAACAGCCCCCGGAGTAACAACCACCAGCGCAGCAGGTTCCCGGGCTGTGTCTGCAAGCCAAGGTGAAGGAGGATATGGTGGGGAGGGGAGGGAAGACCGGCAAGTGCTAGGAAAGCTGGGGACTAGAAATGTAAACCCATCTGTGCTGTGTGATGTCCTGTCTTTCCAAGGCTGTTCAGCCCAGTAAACGCTGTGCTGAAAGGAGCTGGGAGCAAATGTGACAGGGAGGCAGGAGCGGGCATGTCCACAGGCTAGGAAAATCAACTGTGGCTCGGAGGAAAAGCCTGGCAGCGTCCTCTCTCTTCTAGAAGAACTGTAGTGCATGATGCCTTCCCCTTTAACTTGGCTAAGAGTTTTGTGTGTGTTGCCATTAAGAAGATGAAAAAATATTTCACTTTTCTGATTAGGAAAAAAAAATCATCTCACAATGGACGTTTTGCACAGGCATCAAAGGAATTATCTCATTGTGCATCAGATCCATCAGACTTTATAGAGGAGGTCATCATCACTGTTATGTTCCTAATCACCTTAAACTAGTTTATTAAAAATATTTTTACCTCCTACGTGTTTCTAAATCTCTTCCTCTTACGGTATCTTAAGACATGCAGAGTATGCCGGTAAAAGATATTCACTTCTTCTAGTATCATTATGCACAGGTATCTTCGAATATCACATTGGCACTCATGGAAAGCACATCTAATTAACTTTCTGTAGGAAGAGAAACATGTGTCGTTGTCAAGGACATGCTTGTACCAGGTATTGTGTTCAGCAAAATGCTAGCGGTCCTCTTGGGTCCACTGGCATGCTTGCAGTAGGCTTTCCATGCTGACATATTCTGTTGAGTCTGATGTATGTTTTATGGCTAATTCTTGTCTGACACTGTTTTTCCCTACTTGCAGGCTGCTTTTTAAAGTAGCCACGCTAGTATCTATCAAAATGATAGATATAATTTGACGGGACTTTATAAAACCCTTTTGAATGTCTATTACACTTTTTAAAAGCATTTTGCTAAACTGTTTGAGAGCAGGAAACAGTCCAGGAAAGTTGCTGATCCTACACTAAGACCTACCCTGTGTTCAGCTCTTTCGGAAGAGAAGCCTGATTTCCATCTGATGTCAGTGTTTGATGACTTCCACATGCCCTGTATTTTAAACAACTTAATCTGATCATATTCTAAGAGTGTTTGTTTGGGCTGTGACTGATTCTGAAACTGTTTCATATCAGGAGTTACTTGATATGTTTTGGTGGTATGTGGAAGATGGGTGTATGAGACTTCCACCTATAAACTCAACTGATGTAAATTTGTTTCATGCTGTTGTAAATTACATGGTTTGGGTTAATCTTCCCTTAAATTCCATACTTCTGAGGATAGACTTCAGCTTGCTACAAAAAAAAAAAATGTAAAACATTGAAAGACCCATCTTCTGCAGTCACTTAAGGAATATACTTTGAATCACTTGTAAAAGAAATGTGCTTTAAAAGTACATTAGCCACAGAGCTTTGAGAGTCAAGCATATTTTTCAGATGAAGAGTCCATTAATTTTGGGATATATGCTTTTTTTTTGAGATATTTGGAGAAAATTGTGATGTGGCTTAAAATGCTGTAGTCTAATCTGAAACTGGAGGAAGGAATTATATGCTGATGTATTATTCCAGGAATACATGCAACTCCAACAAACACAAATTCAGACCTGTAAGGGAAGTTTGACTTTTGCCAATCCGTTACTTGAACTGATGTTGTCTTTTAAAAAAAAGAGAAAACCTCAGAAGGTAACGACATTTCTTCTTCACCATCTTGTAACAAAAAGCAAGTTTCAGCATTGAAGGCTGTGCAAAACGGGCCATGGCTCTGCTGTTGTCAGCTATGTTTTACAAGGACTTTCATGTGTGGTAAAGCCATTGGGTTTTATGTTTTGTTGAAAGGGACAGGTTAACGTTTAGCACAGCTCTCCTTCGGGACTTTAAGCCACACACAGGCTAAGGGCTGGGGGACTAAAGGAGGTTGGGGAGGACATGTATCTCAGGGGCAGAATCACTTATGGTGAGTTATGCACTAAACAGGCAAGTTGAAGATAATGGAAGCTAGCTCTGGGTGGGATAAAAGCTCGGGGTTGAAGCATAATAAAGTAGGGATTTATTACATCAGTGTCTTGGTATATCTTGCCCCTTTCCAGGAAGGCAAACAGTAAGTCAACATAATCAATGCTGGCACCGCAGCCAAACCTTGCTGCCTCTGACTTTGCTTAGGATCTGCAAGGACTGTTGCCAGAAGGTCTAATATCCTCAATAAACCATGCAGGAATTTTCTCCGTATCGCTGCTACATCGAGCTCTGCCCACACTGATCACAGGCAGGAGAGCACTGGCTGGGGTCCAAGGAGCACCAGTGCTTCCACAGGAAAGCAGCAGGAGTGTGAGCACAGCCGCTGCTGGGAGGAGAGGCAGATGATCTCCATATTTCCAGACTATTTTACTATGAACCGTTTGTCTTTTTCCACGTTCAGATGTCAAAACAATATAGAAAAGAACTTTATTTGTCAAATCTCTTACTTATCTTGCAGTGGACCCCAGACAACATCCCATAGTACCAGGCACAGTTAAAGTGATGCCCGCAGCCTCATAGACTTTACAGTCTAATACCAACCTACATTCAAACTTAAGTCGTAGTAGTTGTAGTTTTGTAGGAAACTAATGGAGTAACCCAAACAAGCGTGTGCTGACCTAGCTTGTTTAAATAAGTAAGCTAGTTTAGACTGTTTTAAATAGATCTTAATGAATTCTAGTTGAGTTTTTGACTGGTGCATCCAGCTGATGGTGAAGTGGGGCTTGTCTTGCACAATGAACTCTTCCATGGACAGAGCTGGACCTAAAGAAGGATGTGGTGTTTAGTGGGACCCCATAACACTTCTTAAAAATATCTGAAGTATCCTTTTCTTGGCGTTGACTCTGTAATGGGAAGACAGGGTCCCAAGTCTCAAATGATGTTTCTTGGTGTTTTTTATAAATTGGTACTGTAGTCAAGATACTCAAACCACAGGAATGGCATAAAAATGTCTGTAATTGCACTTTAAGCTGGACATAAGTAAAATGAATTTGGAAATGGAGTTTCTGTCTGACCAGGCTTCATGTCTTAAGCCTTGCTCTCTGGATATGTTATTCTGCCACTTTGAACTCTCCCTTCCGCAGTTATTTCTTTAAAATGATGCCTGTACATGAGAAGAGGCGGTGCGGCTCCTATAGGCAAACACACAAACAGAAATTCACAAAAGTACCCTGTACCTGGTAAACATCCTCATCTCCAACTATCTTAGAGGTGCAACTGAAGCTTGTAACTCCTGTTCCAGCCGGGTCCTTTTCTTTCCCATTATTTCATTTTCAAGGAATACAATAAATGATAAAAATGACTTCTCTGTTTGTTTTCTATTTTTAGTTTAGTTAGTCCTATCTATATGGCACCCCTGCTCCTTACTGCTAAGCCTTTACTGGATATCCAAAGTGAAAAAATAGAAGCTGAAGCCAATAGTGTTATTAGATATTAACGCCAGTTCATCAGCAATGCAACTGCCTGCATTTGAGGAAGCCATATACTAATAAATCTCCCTATGAAGAGAAGACTTTTTTTTTAAATTCTGTTTCTACAATATTTACAACCATTTCTAGTGAAAATTTTGACCAAATGGAAGTGTGTCCAAGCAGTAAACTTTTCACAGGCTACAATGAGCTATTGCCAGGGAGATTGTCTCAAAATAAAGTATAATTGGATAATGAGAGAACATTATATTGAAATGCCAGTAAATTGGATACTTTTTCTGGGTGGAGGTTAGCTTTCTGGTTGGCAAACTTAACCGATGTTCTCCCAGATGGACTGGCAGGCTGGAAATAGGTATTTCAGGCAGTGGCTTCCCAGGTGTCAATTTAGGAACCTCAGTGTTCAGCGTTATTTATTAATTAACAGTTTACTTTACAAAGAAAAAAAGTTTGCTTTTTTAGCTTCAATGTATTAAAAATACAAAGACACCAGTTTGCTAAAATATTTATGTTAATTTTTGATTATAATTTGGATTTTAGGAGGTATGCTAGCTTGTGCCACCATTGTGCTGTTAACTTGTGACTCCTAGCAGCTGTCCATAAAATGCAGAACTCAGAATTCACTCTGAAGTGTTTCATTTATCCACAACATGCATGGGGCTTTGTAACTTCAGGGTAGGCAGCGGTGTTTTCTGTGTCATCCACAAAAGCCAGAGCAATTACAAGGTGGGAGGTTTTCCTGTACACTAATATATTTAGTCACAGAAGGATGTGTCCTCAGAGATGGCAGTCACAGTCAGCTCTGCCTCAAAGGAAGAGGTTAGGCTAGAGTATCTTGAGCATACTTTAAATTCTCAGTTAAATAGCAAATTGTTTCGAATGGTAAGGATTATTCAATACGGGAAGTGCTTTCCATACCTCTGCAATAACAGAGCCATTGACATGCTATTTTTCAATATTTCCAGGGTGTCTTTTAACAATTACGAGCACTTTTTTTTTTTAAAATTGATGTTTTGCCTGTGGGTTTAGATGGCCGGTACTGTGCATTTCCCCATTTTGCAAGCCTGTAAAACAGAGGAATATGGAAAACTCCTACTCTGGATTTACATTCTGGACCTCCAGGCTTGTGTCCTACAATGTCTTACTGTTCGCACCGTTCCCCAAGGAAGGGACAAGCCCCGCTGACCTTACTGGGGATATTTGCCTGCGTAGCATCATACAATGATAAGCAGCAAAAGTGAGCCGCCTCATCAGTGACCTGCAAACTCTTTGCACCAACTCCTGTGTCATAAAAATTCTCCCAAACCTAGATATTAAAAATAGGAATCTTCCTGAAACATAGGCTTTCTTTAGGTTACTTTTCTACCCTTTTTAATATGGCAACTTTAATATTTGCATCCCTTTTCACAGTGAGAGACAAAGAATGTGCTTGTCAATAATTCTTTAAAAAAAAAAAAAGAGAGAGAGAGAAATCAACTTTAAGCTGTAATTACACCCAAAGTATCACAGCTAATTAAAGCTGTGCCCGAAGTGAAGCCAGGGCTGCAGCTGCTGGCAGCAGTGTAACATTAAATGCCACCAGCTGTGGCCCATTACTGGCCCTCCCAGTAGTCAGGGAAAGAAAAGGAGTAATTAGAGAGTTTGGTAAAATGCAGCTAGTACAGCATGGCTGGATTTTGCCTGCTGTAGTAACACGAAAGGTATCATCTTACCTTGGAATGGAATATTCTGATTAGTTTCTATTTGTTTGCTTTTCGATGGTGTGTTTGGGCCATGTGCTTTAATCAGTGGTAAAGGTCTGTAGGAATGAGAATCCTCTGGTAGAGGAATTGTAAATGTTTTATTAAGCTTGCAAATGTCGTTCCTGAAAGTTACCCAGAAATAAATGCCAGTTCTAGTTGCATAAAAAGGCAGCAGGTTTGGCTAACAGCTGTGTAACTTCGTGATTTTTTTATTTATTTCTGTAATTCTCACCTTCTGCTGTGAGAGCTGCATTCAGTGTTAAATGGTCTGTGTATGAGCACCAGAGCCAGGCAACCTTAACAGGGTGAATTGAAGATTTTGCTCTAATGTCAGGATGATGCTTATTTTTGTGACTGTGGCTATGAAGTTCTGAATATGCTGAATTTGCACTTGGAAAATGGTACTTGTACCTTTCAGGTTTTCAGGGCCAAATCTCTGCTTGGGATAGGGGTCTGCAGGTTGGTAATGCAAGCAGAAGTTCTGGTTGGAGCAGAAGATATTTCCTAGGAGATACAGATCTTCCCGATTACCCTTGATTTCAGAGCACTGAAGAGCAGTTTCCTTCTGGCTCTTTAAAAAAGCTTCTCTATCTGCACTTTCCCAAGTGCAAACACTGATTTTTCAGCGAATGCCACACAAAACTGTAAGGTATGCACTTAGCAACTTTCAAACCCAGCTCTGCATTAACACACGTCAACAAAATCATAGTGCACTCCTGGTTTTAAGTTTGCACTGATCATCGGGGTGTTTTAGCTGCTGTTGGGACAGTGGATCTTTGTTTCCAGACAGTTTTTTTGAGTTGGAATCTTAGGGATAACGTAAAGTTTTCTGATAGGAATGTGTTGATAGTAGAGAATTATGCTGGAGGTTTTCATGTAGGAGTTTGCTGATAGTAGAATATTTTTGTGGAGACTTTCGTGCAGGAATTTGTTGGTTGTGTAGTCTTACTGTAAGAGGAATGATGAGTTTTAAGGTACAGGATGGAAAGAAGGATGCTAATTTAGTGTGAATTGATGAAAACTGGATGCTTTGTAAGGTGCAGCATGGAGGGCGACGTTGAGGTTGGCTGTGCAGTGAAACTGGTGCAGAAAGTTAATGCAGAGTGGGCCAAGGAGGACAATGCCCAACTGATGTGCTTCCCAGCATCTCAGATGGTTAAAAGCTTGAACCTCAAAAAATTCAAGTCAATGTGAAATAATTGTAGAAAAACCTCGTCTTGAGCCATAGCTTCTCATAAACAATAGCAAATTCTTTTCTCTCTCCACAGAAAACTTGAGTAAAAGTGGATCAACAGAGATAGATAGTATTGAAATTGGTTAATTACTGTGAGGATTTATTATGGGAAGTGATGGGCATCAACTTCTCTAACATTGGCATTGCACCACAATTTGTACTGACACTGCGCTCCAGAGGATGCAGTTTAAGGTTCTTTAAGGCTCTCATTACTCAGGGGTATTTCAGACCAGGGTCTAAAGGAACTAAATAAATGCTAGGAGCTCTTATTCTAATCGTAGATTAATTTATAATTACTTTCCATTTAATTTTGAAGTGGTACATCCTAGTGATATGATAAAGACAGTGACAGCACTGTGGTAAAATATATTCATTTGGTGGAAAAAGTGAAGTTGTGGGTAAGGAGCCATGCAAAAACTAACGATAACAAATATCTTTGGTAAAACCAGAAAACTTTACTCTTGGTTTACAATTATGTCTGTAAAGGCAAAAAAGTCTTTGTCTGTAGGCTCCTTAAAATTCAGAGCAGAATAGGAAATGGTAATGTGAGGAAGTTAAGAATGCCTTAGCTGTTTCATGGGTGAGTCTTGGTGCCTAGCACTGAGAATTTCATTTTATCTGTTTAATACAAAGCATCAGTAATAATGTTCATTATTTAGTGAAAGAGAGGGGACAACACAAGGTCTCCAATTTTATCCAGTGTCACCTTGTTCATTTTTCTCAGGATGCCAAATGTCTGTGATACAGGCACTCTACAGATCATGAGCTACAAGGTGAATAAGTTTCATATCAGCCAAGTAAAAGACATTTCTGTTAATATACGTTCTTCCTCTATCTTCTTGATTACTGTTGTCACTTGTTGACATTCTTGGTATTCTTGGAATAGTGGGGTTGAGTTTTCCAGCCCAGTACTCTTTTTTTTTGTTTGTTTGTTTGTTTGTTTTTTTATGCTGTGCCCCATTTGTGTTTGGGTTTATTTTGTTTGTCTTTTTTTTTTTTAAATAAAGTTGACCATAATGGGAATATTCAGACTCTTAGATGCACAGAAAGGACACAGGTTTCTCCTTTCATAACTCCCAGAAACGTTCATGAATTCTGCCTACTCAAAATTTGTCAGCAGGATACATAATAGAAATGCAACCTTTTAAACAAATTGAGTAATATATTGGTTAAGAATGCATATAAACTATTCATTCTGTGTTGTAATCTCTTCAGAGGAGAAATAAGCGCATAAAACAGAAGTGCATCACATTTTCCACAGGCTTATGAGATGCTGTTTATCTTGCTTCTTTTAATTATATTTTGAAAGATTACCAGGGCCTTGATGTAACTTGTGTAGAGACTCTCCCTGACTCAAAGTGGTTTTGAAAATAGGTCGGTCTTTGGGGCTTTAGCACGTCAGGTTGATGAGAAAGCACTTGTTAAGAAAACAAATCTACTTTTAGCTATACAGATTAAAAATATGCTAACTATGCATTCCCAAATGACCTCATTAAAAGTTCTGCCCTTTAGATACGAGGGGAGGACTGTGGGTTACGCTACAAATTAAAGGCTTAGTTGGGAGGCAAATTTCTCTTTTTCCCTGAACTTTCAAGGAGAATGCCTAGCTTTGTGTTTCCTTTTACAAGTCTGAATGGTTGCCTGTTCCTACATGTGTGATTCATTCTCTGGAGAAGATGTCAGAGCCGTATTATTTGACTAACTCGATGGGAGTAGGGCCAGATCATCTCAGTTGGGTCATCCGAATGGTAATATTTCATCAGGCAGACAGACCTCTGGCTCATGACTTGCAGTGCTTGAAAAAGGTAGGGAAGGGAGAAGAAAGACCCAAGTTGAATGCTCTTCACCCCATTGGCCCTGCTGGTGCTGTGCTACGAGCAGTGCTCTGGGGAGGTTTTCTCTGCCTTTGCTGTTTGTCATGGAAAAAAAGTCACAATAGGGATTTGTTCCAACTTGGAAAGGAGGAATTTTTGTAGTCTTGAAGAAATTGATTGGCTCACAGAAGTGTTTCCTACCAAGCTCTAGCACTGTAACGTTACTGATATGTTACTGATGGAGACACAGCAAATCACAAAATATCTTTTCTGAAGTGAATTATGAGTCCAGTAGTGCAGATCAGTGTTTCAGAGCAGCACTACGAAAATGTAGTTAAGCGCCTTTTTCGATTTGAACTTTGGGTTTTTTTAAAATTTTTTTTTGTTGTTATATTTGTGTTAGAAATGAGTTAACTTTTTAAATTTTACTTTTTTGGTTTCAGTACAAGAGCAGGAGTTGACTGGAAGCCAAAGATTTTTGAGCAGTCCCATGAATTGGGAAATTCCAAACCCCAAAAGCTTCTCCTTCTTAACTCTCTTCATTCTTTCAAAAATAATGCAAATATATTCCCATTGACAGCTTACAAACAGTGCAGAAAACCTGCTTTTGAGTACCGAAATAGGATGACTTTAGAAATTTGGAGACATCTTGCTGCACAAAGCATCTTTTTTCTTCCAATGTGTTCTCCTAGGTAGGCTCAGGGAGCTATCTGAAATGGCAGTTCTGACCTCTTTTATGCTTAACAATCCTCTTGCTTAGCTTAGTAAGAGTGTTTAGGTGATGGTGTCCAAACAGAGATACAGGAACTATCCTTGTAGAGGCATGAGAAGATCTAGGATGACTTTGGCTTGCTTACCTGCAGGAGGTGGGGTATGTAAGGGACTAAGTGTCAGCACTTAGCTCATCTTCCAAGGGAGCGGAGCCTGTAAGAAACTAAGTGCTGCCCCACATTTTGGCTTTTTCTCTCTCTCGGACACTTAGTAGTTCCATTAGCTGCTGTGGTCTTACCACAGCTGAGCAGATGCAAAATTACAGTACAGAAACCTAGCAGGGAAACAAACATTTGGCTAACCAGGACAATAGGGATTTTGTGAATTACTTTCTGGAAAAAGAGGCCACTTGTTTGTTGTGCAACGCATCCATCAGAAGTGGTACAGTTCTGCAAATGTGGCTGCAGCAGCTGCTTTGAAGCGGCTGGTACTGGTGGTCTGCAGCCTGTGGATCACTGGCTGGGCAGACAGCAACTGCTCTGCCCCCTGTGTCAGAGCAACTCTATCAGTAGCCCTTAATCTGCAGGCATTGGACACCACGGGAAGGCTCTTGTAGGGGTGGCATATTCAGACAGCGTGTATCTTCAGTATTCAAAAATATTCTGTATACTGCACCATGTTGTGGAGGGTACAATAACCTTGTGTAGACCTTTACCTCTTCAAAACCTGACCTAGCAGGTGATGGGTTAAGAACTTACCAGCTGTTTGCCATGAGCTAATCCTTTGTGAAACTTTCTTTTATGGTTTTTGGGAACTCCTACCAATATCTGAAATGAATAGAAATGTAGAATAATTCAGGTTTGAAGGGACCACTGCGAAGTCATCTAAGTCTGGTTAGATCAGGCTGCTCAGGAGCTTGTCCACTGGAATTTTGCACATCTCCAAGGATGGAGATTCTGCAGTCTGCTCCAGTGTTTGACCACCCTCATGGTGAAAATAGTTTTCCTTATATCTATTGTATATATTGTTATCTGTGGTCTTCTAAGGCCTGCCAAAGGCTATATCTCATCTTAATGCTGCAGTTTAACTGGATCTGTAACAAACAGTGAATGTAAAATATATTTATGAATATCTTTGTATAACGAGTGAAGTTGAAAGAAATACTTTCTTCCAGGCTAAAAGTCACATAGAAAAAGTTTTTCTTGAGTTTCTGATATTACACGCAAACCTTGAAGTCCCCCTTCCCCAAAAAAGTAAAGCAAACATAAAACTGGATTGATCTTCTAAAGCAGTCATAGCGATGGCTCCATTGCTATGATTCGACATAAGTGATTACCTTCAGTGCACGAGAGAGCTGTAAAAGCAGCATTTGTGTTCCTTGTCTTGCTTTATCCTAAAATACTGCCTGAGATAACGGTGCGATGGCTCGAGGGCAAGAGTGGTTAATGGAGCTTTATTGTACATTTCTCTTAGCACTGAGAAATGACACGTGGCAGGAGAAGTTTGACACTGTGCAGTTGCTGAAGATCTACAGCTTTCCTTATTTATCCAGGCAAGAAAGTGACATTTTTTGATATGACCATTGTTTGGAATTCCAGCTATTTAAGTAGAGATAGAAGATACAATGGGCTCATTAATACTTCTAAGATAACTTCAATTAAGACGCAATTGTGCAGGCAAATAACAGGAACTAAAGAGGAAGGGGGGGAAAAAAAGTACTTGCAATCTTAGACTTCTCTCCAGCATTTTCCAGATGAATTCTGTATCAGGCTGCTGGAACAGCTTCACCCTTGAAGTAGGATACAGATACATGAAAAAAAAAAAATATACTGAGCACAGGCTATTCAGAAGTTTGTTTGAAATATTTACTTCTAAAAATCTGGTGTTAATGTTACAAATTTCCTTTACTTGTTTACCTGTAGCTACATCTACAATTTAAGGTGATGGGTATAAATGAAGAGACATAGGTATGAATATGTTATGATATTTAATTAAAGTTTGTAGTAGCTTTAAATGTACTTTAAATTTCCTATACCTCCACAAACCCAATTCTCTGTCAAGTACTCTGTCTGAACGGGTGTGCTAATGTTCCAAACTTCCTTATTTATGGTTCTCCTAAATGTGAGAAAACAGACCTTCAGTTCCTGCCTACTATTAAAGTCAGAGCGCTACAGCTTTACAGCTATTTTGTCCCCTTCCGAGATGCCCCCTCTCTCTTTGTAGTGGGCGGTGGATCCCTTTCCCTGATGTTATTCTCACAACCCAGGAAATGTCCCTGCTTTCCTCTGCAAGCTTACGCTTTCCTGTTGCCCAAAAAGATGATGTAGGGAAACTTCCAACCCCGCTGTAGTTTATCTATAACAAACAGATGCTTAGGTCTGTGCATATAAATGGTAATTTTCTTGTTTGTTCTAGTGCAAGATTGTTTCCTTAACTGGAAATAGCAGATATTTGCTCTATTTTCATTGAAATATTGAAAAAAATATTTGTTGGTGTTTGTTTTTTATTTTGCTTTTTATTTTTTTGGTAAAGTTCTTATTAGTCTGGTAAAATTTTCGAAAGCTTGCATTAACTTCCGCCCCCTGCTCCCTGCTTTTTTCTAATACTCAAACACTAGCTGTCTTTTAGTCCTTGATATTATAGATTCTTTTGCATGAACTATATTTTCCCCAGCCTTTGAAGTCAACAGAACTTTGGGACGCATGACCCAAAACGAGAGTAGCAGGCTACTTGCTGACAAGTTGCAGGGCTTACATGGGAAACTTCTAGGGAAAGGATAGATATATGTACTAATAGGCTATATGTAACTGCGACCTGTAATCTGCCAGTTGAATGCATAAGCCTAAAAAGGCTATAAGGAGTCCATGAAGTTTGGGATGTTTGCATGATTCGTGGTGAGTTGTGCAGACTCACGAAGTGACGATGAGTTCTCAGTTCGGCAGCACATTGCGTGCCTTTGTCTTGTCTCTGCTCCTTGTTTGTAAAAGTCTCACTTGCTTTTGCCATGGAGGTGGGGATGGGGAGTGGCAATGGCACGATTTGCACAGGACAGGACATCGGCATTGGCTCAGGGTAGAGTTCATGGATGTCAATCTGGAGAATGGGTGCAGAGCTTGAAGGGTGGAGAGCAGAGTGAAAGGGGACTGAAATGACCAGGGGACATGCAGGTGGCAGGGTCTATCACCAAGTGATGTTTACAGCCTCACTGTAAATGACCCCCACACATCTCTGGCTTAGCAGATAACCATGATTCTCACTGCTAAAATGTGTCCATCTCTCAACCAACTACTCCGTGAAAGATTTTCCAACTCCTCTATAGCAGAGACTCAATAAGCCATGTAACTGCTCCACTTCATCTGCACAAAGGCAGTTGGAGGCCATGTTAAGTGCATTAATCTCCATGGGAGGGAAGAAATAGCTGAAGTATTGACCTGAACAGAGGTACTTTATGATCTCAGTTCCTTGGGAACTAGAAGCTGGCTGTCAGTGACAGCAGCCCTGCAGACGAGGAGTCTCAAACTATGGGCCAGCCCTTGCCTTTTTCCTGCTCTTTTGCTATCAAAGTTGGAAGGACTGGTTCAAAGTGTCATCATACGTCTACGGCACTGGGGACTCCAAAGGGTGGATGTATATCTCTTCTTGACGTGACTCTCTTGGTTTAATTCCTGTGCTGTGAAGGATGGCAGGAACTGCAGCTGTGGGAGATGCAGCCGTGCATCACCCCTACATGAGCATCGTCCCATGGGGGATGCACGGCTGTGAGCTCCATCTGCTACAGTATTTTGCCACTTACCAGGCAGGATTTACCCAACTGCACAAAAAGGAATCACCATCCTCTTCCCTCCCTCCATCCCTCTTGCACATCTTGACTGTCAGTGCCAGCTAGGGTGCTGACAGCCACTTCATGAGCAATTGCTGCCATCACTACTGTTAAATAACTTGATTCTTTTTTTCATGCCTTTAAATGTGTCTTTTGTAAAAAGACTCCTGAGAACTCCTTAATACTTCTCAAAGCCTCTTCAGAACTAAAAAAGTGAGCTTTGGGAGCTGTTTTTTCTTCCCCGATACAGTTAGGATTTCTATCCACATTAGTCTCCCCCCGGCTTACTGAGTTTTAGGAAATATCAAACTCCTTTTAGAGGACAGGACAACAGATTTTATTTGACCTATGAACTTAAAGGAGGAAATACAGAACAGATCAGGAAGCTTTGCTGGGTGCTTCTTAAATTTTCTAATTAATACTTGGTCCATACAAATCTCACTGCTAGAGTACAAATATTTTGAGGGTTAAAAGCTGACAGTGGAAGATTAACTGCCTCTGCTTGGAACAAGTGTGTTATTAAATATGGTTCAGATCTTGCAGATTTAATAATGCAGTTAATATTATAAATATTATATGATCCCCGTTTCAGTTCTGCAAGAAAAACTCTCTAGGGGCTCTCTTACTTCACTGTTGAATGCTGTGAGGAGGTGGGGATGGAGTTTTGTAGAAAGGAGGAGGAGTGGAAGTTTGCATGGCCCAGCTGGCAGATGGGGCTCCACCAGCTGTCACCACATGATGCTGATCCCAAGGAAAAGCTCAGAGGGAAGCTCTGGGTGCCAACCAGAATAATGCATGTATGAGTCCAGTGAGAAGAGGGACAGGGTGATACTGGCATTTTCTTTGGCCAGACCATGACCCTGTCCTCCCAAGGCAGTTGCAGTGTCGGCGCACATGGAGGAACCGACTGGCATCGCTTTGCCACGTGCAAGGGCTGCACCTATGTGTCAGGCAGTGCAATGGGAGAGCCTCTGCAGAGAGAGGCAGTGGGTGCTGAGGACCTGACCTCATGCTGTGTGTGTTTCATGGGCTTTTTTAGGCTCCTGCAGCCTAAGCTCACCTTGGTGATAGGACCAGATGAGTCAGTTTAGTTTCATCCTAGAGCAGTCCGGCCTGGGTGCCTCGAGGCTGCTCTGCAATGTGCATCAAAGTGCAGGAGCTGGGGACAACTGGAGGGTTTGCTTCAAAAGTGGGAGGAAGAGAGGTAGTTGCTCTGTGAATGCCTCTTGGGATTGCTGCTCTCTCTCCTCTGCGTTTTTTAGCCCTACATGCTAAGTGTCCCTGCTCTTCACGCTGTCTCTGTGTGCTACCATTTTTCTAAATCACCAGTGGAGAAAAGATGTTTGCATTTGTTTAATCCATGCATGTGGAGGACGAAGCAAACCTCTCGTGTTCGCAGTATGAAGGACTGTATTTTACAAAATCTTGTGGCTTAGTTTTTAATGTCCTTCTCTCAACCTTGGTGCTTCCTTGTTTCCCCTTGCTCCTTAGCAGGCATTTTCACCACTTAGATGTTACCACAATGCACTTTCTAGAGGAGTCACAAACATGAAGCTGGTCCAGCAGGTCAAAGGCTGGTTTCAGGCAATCGCTGATCTTACTAGCACTAACATGAAAAAAACAAGGTAAATTCACATTCCTGATCACATTTGCTCTAAGTATCTGGTCTACGAGTGTAGGTGTGGGAGAGATGCAGAGAACACCATCATGAGTCAGTAGGAACTCTTTTGTACGGATTAAGAGTGAAGATGATGATACTTGTTAAAAGAAAATGCTGAGCTTTTTGTTACTGTTGCTCTACACATTTCACATTATCACGCGTCTCTGCAAATTTTACTCCCCAGTGCGCTTACTGATGCGATGTGCTTTGCATGCCCTTTTCACTCTACGTGCTTCACTCTATTTATGTGGTTCTCCTCATTCTCCCTGTGGTTTAAGGATGTCTTCTCCTCCAGCAGACTGCTTTGCTAGCTGACCACCACCAGCCAGGACCAGAGCAGTGTTTAGGTCAAACGGAAATTTCCCTCTGCTGTTACTGCATTTGCCAGTGCTGTTTAAATATTTTATTTTAGCAGCTCTACTATTAGAAACAGCATGCTTTGCTGGTGGTATTTTGGGACCCAGGAAACTAGAAATTTACTGACTTCAGCGTGTTACCTGCAACCATCTCCTCTTGCTCCCACCCTTCAGCTCTTGGCTAAAGGGGGACACTTGCAACTGTATTGGAGTTTTCGCTGAGAGTTGAATCCCAGAGAATATTCCTTTTTCTGTCTTGCAATATCTCAATAATTTGTCTTCCCGATTTTTATTTCTAATACATTATTTATGCATGTGTAAGAAATAATTAAAATACTGACGCTGCTCAGGTGCACTTCGTGTGTAAGGAAATATTTAATTATTTAAATATTTAATAGTAAATTTTAAATAGTAATAGTAAATTAAATAGTAATATTTAATAGTAAATATTTAATTATTTAAAAACCAAGTTCATGTTCGTGTAGCGCCATCTATCACCAAGCCTTCGTAGCTGCACACGACAATGGCGCGTTTTAGTTTTAGAGAAGTAACATAACTCTTGGCAGCACTTAAAAATTACTTCTTTGGCGGGGGGGGAAGAGAGGAGGTTTCATAGCTCTTATTTTGCAGGGTGTTTGGTAATACTGCATCCATCTGTGTACACCACAAGTCAGTGAGTTCGGTGAAGCTTATCTGTGCATGTACATGGAGACCAGACTGAAATCGGTCTATGGGGGCTCAGCAAAGAAATCAGAGACTTATTTTGGCTTGCTTAGGGAGTGGAAACTCTCCATCTTTCCTTACCAATCTAAGGCTAGAGGTGGATGGAGATGAGCAACACATACTGAGCTGTGTTTGTAACTTCAGATAGCGCCATTGACCCCTGTATCCACAGAATAAAAAAGACACTTTGGTGTGAGTGCAGCAAAGAGTTTCCTGCTCCTTGTACCTTTTTGACCTACATGTTCAGTCCCAGCCTCAGGTTTGTTCTTATTTTTCCACTTTTTTATCCCAGTTGACTTCTGGGCTCTGAGCACCTGTCTGACACTTTCAGGGGAGGTCGCCTCATGTACGAGTGCAGCCCAGTTCACAGCGCAGCGCTTGCCTGCTGGGTACATGCCTCCTGTGTTGCTGGTCACTCAGACTAATTCCTGATGACTTTCCAGAGGGTTTTTCCAAGCAGCTACCTGGGAGGCTTGCTCTCTGCCAGGTGCTCATCATTGCATGCTTAGTAAATGATAGGCACGGAGAAGTCATGGGTGACGTATTAACTCTCTGGTGTTAATAATTTGGTGAGTACAACTACCAGTACAAAATATTTATATCCCATGACGCTACTGCTGGAACACTTTGAGCAAATCCTCTGCAATGTGAAAATTTATTCATGTTTTTTTTCCAGGAAGTTTGCCTACTTTATCATTATCTGCCAGAAGCCATGTGAGATCACAGTTGGATTGGCTTGAACTCAAAACCAAAACAAAACTGGCAATTTTATTTTTTTTGTTTCCCACAAATTTAAAGAGGTAAAGAATTAAATGAATCTAAGCAAAATGAAATAAAGTGGGCTGAAACGAAACAAACTGGGCTGAAACACCCATTCACAATAAGAAAGGTAAAAGGTGGGTTGCAGGAGCTGCTCAAGGGTGACCCCGTATCAACAGCATGACTTCAATCACACGTGTGTGCTTACAGCTTGGTGAGACCCTAAGGTGACTGAGAGTGCTTTCTGCTCTTCTCCTGCAGTGAAGCCCCAGGTGTGTGAGAGCAGAGCATCTCTGCTGCATGGCAGGACACGGGGCTTGACACAGAGCACCCCGGGAAGAACTGCACCCCACGTGTTTTCTCCCATCAGAGACTTTCATGCTGTAAGCTTTGCCTGTGACAAAGTTGGTAAGTCTGGCCTTAAGAACTTTATTTTGATTATTTGAGTAGTTGTGGAAGGCCAGGAGAAGAAAGGGGCATCGTTATTTGCTGAACAGCTATTTGCTTATCAAGAACTGTGCATATTTGTGTACGCATGCACACAGGCTGGGAAGCAGGGAGGTTTCAGAGTATTCCCTGCTGTTACCTGGTGGTGGTTGCATTGCTTAACTCATTTCCACACAGCAAAAGAGATCCAGAACAGTATGGCGAAGCAGCAGGGTTTTTTAGTCTTATTGCAGCGTCCCCACTGGCAGATCTGGCTGCACTGAATGAACACAGCCCCTTGCATCATCTTTAGAGCTAATTCCCTCTGCTAGAGTGCTTGGGAAAGTGCAAGAGGATGCATGAGCTGCCTGATGCAGCTCCTCCATGGAGCCAGCTACAGCTCCAGAAGTGGAGAACCTGCCTCAGAGGGATCTGTCTGTAACTGCATCGCTTTGCTGCACAAAGCTGAGCCGTTTCTTTCCTCCCATTTCTTCTTGCCCTTTCTTCCACTTCAGTAGAGAACCATGTCCTTGGAGCTAGGAGACAGGCAGCCATGGGTAGAGCTGCCCACCTTGCCTGTGCAGGGCACGGAGGTGTCTGAATCCCTGGGAACAGCCCTCTCCAGCAGAGCCAGAGTTTGTCCCAGGCACAGGCAGGGAAAGGTCATGTTGTGAGAAAAGGCAGCAAAGCTTTTAAAACCCATCCGTATGAGGCAGGTGCTAAGTATGTCATGCATCTCCCAGACAAGCAATGCTTTTAAACACATGCTGACATTAAGCAAGTTAATGACACGCTCCCCAATGTGCATGGCAGAGTAGAAATGTGCTTCCATGCATAAATATAGTTAAGCCTGCCCTTGAATGCTTCTCTCAGGGAGTCCTTTATGTATTACTGGAAGGCCCACAGATAGCATGATGTCATTGGCAAACAAGAACCAGAACACAAAAATGGCTTATAAACCAATAATAATGACAGTTATCCCCAGTAGTGAATGAATAATGTGGGCTTTACTACCATGGGCTCCCTTTTCTCCTGTCCAGCTGATTGCACCATTAAATGCGACAAGGGATTTCTTAGCTTTGCTGGTGAGGGATGGTCCTGAGCAGTGCTGGAGGCTCTTGCAGTGATTTGGGCACTCGCTGCAGTCCTGCCTGTCAGCAGAGGCCAGCACAGACCTCTGCACTGCCCAGCCGCCAGCTTGCAGTCACTCACTGGTTTCAGGCTCCTCTCCCAGGACTGTAGAGGAGGCTGCGATTTCTTTCTCCCTGGAAAAGGGCTTTTGAACATATGAGAACAGAATTATTATCCAGACATCCATAGTTTAAAAGAATAAAATAAATCCCCACATCACCAAAAAGTGTACTGTTCTGAATTTAATGGAGATTTCTTCCCCCCAACCCCGTGAAGTGGATGCTATGCAGTTTAAATTATGTATAGCTCTATTACAGAATGATCAGTGCTAAGTACATATGCATACACAGAGTACAATAAAATATGTATCTTCCCTTAATATTTTATGAATAAGAGGCATGACATGTATTGATTTCATTTAGACCCAGGTTCAAGAAAGCATTTAAACATATTTCTATTTTTAAATCCACAAATCATCATAATGGGACTGTTCAGGTGCTTTCAGTTAGATATATACTTAACAACCTTGCTGAATTTGAGCCATAATGATAATCAGATTAATATTTTGAATCAGTGCCCAAGGAAGCCAATGGGAGCCATTTCATCAATTTTACTAGGCTCTTGGAGTAGGATCCATTTTTTAATATATGTGTGTGCATATATATATTTAATGAAGGAAATTTGAAGGTAGAGCTCCACGGAGAAACCAGAGTCTGTCTGAGCCTGGAGTCACCTTATATCATCATGGATTTCAGTAGCAATCTGAGAAAAGAAAGCAAGCTATAACAAAATGCCATTGGCAGCCGATTTACTCATTCCTCCATTGCTCAGGATGTGCCACGCTGAAGGCTGAACACTCCCCCTGCCCGCACGAGTGAGGCAGCATCCTTTGGGTAACAGGAACCCATTCTTACCTAATAAAATTATAAGGAATTTTTCTCTCTCCTGTAAGATATGGGGAAAATAAGTTTTTATAGGACAAAATGTTCAAAAGAACGTCCATGACGCAAGAACTGAAATCTTGCTGGCAGACTCGGGGCTCTGACCAAACAGGGGGGATGACTTAGCCTGGACCAGCTGGTAAGATTAGGACTTCTAGCCCTGCGCAGATGTCCACGCTGTTGGTGAATTAGCTCAAGCACCGTAACAGTTTACATTTGGGCATTTTTCTTATCCTGAATCTACAAATTCTAGAAGAATCACACGCTTTGTCTCCTCTGAGACAACTGTTGAGATACATTTATGTCTTTAATGGAGAGGTCAGAAAGGATCAATAAGTCTGATCAAGAAAGCAGTTGCATTAAATAGGTCATTTAATTTGGCCCTGATGGTAACACTAAGGAAGCTGTACTTTCTAGAATGAATCTGCCATACAAACATTAGCACACACCTTATTTTCTTGGTTTTGTAGAAAAAATTCAGGTCACAACACCTGTGACTCTGCTTTGAGCCTTGCATTTCTTCCCCCAGGACATATCCAAAATTTCACTCTCGAGAATGTGGCTACAGTAATATCATCATCTATAGAAAAATATAAAAGAAGCCCAGGCTGCAGAAGGCTGCTGCTCTGCACAGAGCCCTCAGCAGAGCCAAAGAGGGATCTCGCAGCCACGTGCTGCTTGCTGGGAGGACACTGCTCTTCCTTGCGTGTTGTGCACAAACGCTCATTACTGTGTGCAGGGAAGGACCAAACAGGGAACTTGCAGGCATAACCTAAAAGCCCAGCGAACTGATTTCCACTAAATAACCTTTTCCTTTCTTGCCCTTTTTTCCTCTCTCTCTCCAGGACATAGGCAAAGCTGGTGGTTTTATCTTTAATATTTGCAAACTACAGGATGGCTGTGCTTTTCTCTTCAGCTTTTTGTGGGCAAGTAATAATAATGGTTAATGTTTCCCTCTGAAGGCATCCTACATGAACTGGCTCTTACAAAAGTAAATTAAATAGCCTGTGTTTTATTGCTTTATTGTTATTACCATTATTTATTAATCACAAGCTGTATTGGGCTTTTGTTTATTTTTAAAATCCAGCTTTCATAGTTGAGTCTCTATGTTGGCTCACACGTTAATATGGATGCAAATATTGAGCCTTTTTGGGTAAAACATCACCTCTAATGGATCTTTAATATTGCTGTGCTTTGCTTCCACAAGGTGTTTTTGCAGTGAACTGAGAAAATCAGTCCAGACCTTACCTACGGTGCTAAAATTTAGGAGTTGATTGTTTTTTCTGGCTGTTGTAAGAACCAAGCTATATTGGGGTGGTTTGTTGTCTGTTAGGAAAAAAGTAATTTTCAAATTGTGGCCATCAAATTCTGAACCTCTGATGGGTCCTGAGCCCTCTGCCTCGAAAACTGTGCCTTTCTATTGCTCAGCTGTAACTTCTGAGATCCAAAAATAATCGATCTACTGAGACCTAAATGTTTTTTAGTTGGATGGGTTGTATTAATGTGATTTAAATGATGATATAGCAATGTTTAATCTATCTCCTCTTCTATATTCTTTTTCTTTCCTAAGAAAACCCAGAGAGTGCTATTTATCATCTCATCTGGAAAGGGAAGAAAGCTAAAGTTAATTATTTTTCACTTACCTGCAAGGGTTTAGAATTTGGGGAGTTCACTGAGTAGCAAACATTTAGTAGGTCCCCACATCAAGCCACAACTTTCTTTAATTCAGTTCTGTAGATTGAAAATTTTTGGTTTAGATTTTAAAGATTTATTTCATATGTCAGTAGCTGTTAAACATGCTGCAGGAGAAAATCTCAGAAGACATCCATTTATAGATACTGTCCTTTTTACGTGGGGCAAAATACAAACGCCTGTAGGCAAGCCAATATTTAATTGTATGATCTAATGGCATCAAAATTTAGTTATAGCTCCCTTTAATAAAATAAATTTGGAGTCTTATATGATAATTCTGAAATCAGATCACACCACACGTTATGGCTGTCAGTCACTTTGTGAGATGAGTCAAGAACATTGCACATTTACTGCAGAAATGCCCTTTTATTTCTGCTCTGAGGTTATTAGTTGAAAGGACTTTTTGAGAAATGGCTGAACTTGATGTATTGTTTAAATCACAATTTTTTTTACGGTCTCCCTTCTAACAAAAGAATTGCCATGGCTGTTTCAGACCAGCAGATACACAGTATAACAGAAAGTACTGAATGCTTAGGGGAAGAGTATGAGAAGCAGAGAGAGCTTATAGAGGTCCTGCTCACGGTACCCCCTTGCAGCAGCTGCCTGCTCAGAGATGCCTGGAGGTGAGATGTCTGACCCCCTGCCTTCAGTAGCTGCTGATGGACCAATCCTCCATGAATTTGTCTCTACCTTCGTCAAGCCCTTGTGGGTTTTTCACCTTCACAGAGTCCTCTGTCAGTGAGTTCTGCAAATCAGCTGCATCTGTCCCCATAAAGATGTCTCCTGCTAGGCAGAGAATAGCCCGAGGCTAATGTCCCTGGTAGATCCTGTGTAAATCCTGACTGAAAGCAGGGACAGCTATCCAGTCATTGATGACAACACCAGTTCCTAAATTTGGGCTTAAGACTCAAGCTTTAGGTGCCTATAATGGGAAGCTTTTGTGATTTCCACAGCAAGAATTAACTATGACTTTCATAGCTGAGAAGGTGCAAGGAACAAAAATTAATTCTAGGTAGTAGTAAAATACGTGACCTTACGGCAGCGGGTTGGAAACCTCTCTGGTTCTGCATCTGCTACCAAGTTTCTGTGCAACCCTGACATGCCCAACCACCTCCATCTGAAAAGGAGATAGAAATGTTACTATTGACCTAAAAATGACAGAGCTCCCAGCAGGTGGGTGCAGGCTACCTGGCACACTTCAATGTCTTTGTCCTCTCAGCAGCTTTGGAGGACAAGATGGTGTCTCGGTGACCCTCACTTCCAGCCTGGCATCTTAACTACTGAGCTGCTTTCTCTCCGGCCAGCCCTTTCCTACAGCACTAGCTGTAGTGCTGATGTTAGAAAAGCTTTAGCCTGTTGGGCAGCAGCAGCTCGAATATCTCAGTGCTGCGATTATATTTGATGGTGCATGTACTTTGCTTCAGGAATGCTGCCAAATGGCACTTTATTCCTACCTCAGAGCTCTATGCAGATGAAAAATGTTAATTTCCATGCATTTTGGCCAAAAAGCGCCTGTAGGTCTTTATACAGCTTGACCAGCCTGGGACCAAGGCCTGGCTTGAAGCAAAAAGCACTGTTGGGGCTGATGTTGTTCGTGCTCAGTCAGAGTCAGGGCTTTACCATGTGGCTCTGACTAGAGTGAAGGTAGAAGTGGTGCTCCCCCAGAACTAAATGACAGAATTTCAGTCTGACCCCCACCCCACGGCCCCAGGAAGGGGCAGCTTTCCCTTAAATGTTTGTTTATGTTAACGGGGGGGTGGGTTTAACTCTTCCTCATGATTCCTCTTTAGCCTCCATGTCAGGTGTGGCAGTTCTAGCAGCAGCTGTGGTTGGATCAGGATTTTCTCCTATTTCAAGTGTTAGGAAAACTTTCCCATCTGTATTTCTTTAACTTTGCTGATGCTTTTCCACTTTTCTTTTCCCAGCAAATGGAAGGACATGAATTCCCAGCCCTGCAGATCATTTTTCTAGGTTTGTTTCTCAGTCACAGCGAGTGTAGACCAGTTGTCCTAACCTCACTTGATGATTTTGAGTTCTTTTGGGGTTGATCTGAAACCCACTGAAGGCTGTAGAGGTTTTCCCAGCATGGTTAACACACCCAGCTTCAAAGTGTTACCTTCCTCCTGAATTGCCACTGCATATTCCTGCAGGATAACTTGCCCTTGCCACGTCATTTGGACTGCCCAGCTGAGGTTACTGTTGCTTAGCTACAAGACTCTATAATAAGAGCCCCAGCCATAGCGGAGTGGGCACTGAAGCGTTTCAAATATGACAAGACCCAAAGGATGCTCATCAACGTATGTGCAGGAATATTACAGGTCCCGAATGCTGAGGTTTTAGCGACCATGACTGTTAGCTTTTAGCTTACGTGGCTATGGTTGTCACTAGCTTGGCTTTTGCTGGAGTTGGGTTGTTTGCAGACTGTGGCCAGAGACACTGATTTTAAGGAACGTGTGTGTTTGGGGGGAAATTATTGAATAAAGGCCCTTGAAAGAGGGAAATGAGATCAGAGAAGAGCTCCTTGGGGGTTTCTGCAAGGAAAAACTCTGATTGCCAGAGTGAAGCCCTGGTTACTGGAGTCGGGTTACATGATGCACTATAGAACCGGCCATATGCATTGTGTAAGTATTGATCTGTGTCTGCAACAGTGACGCCTTTCAGCTTTTCCCCGACAGTTTGCATAGGTGACTTTTTCTATATCTCTACAAACTGCAATGGCAATTTTTGCAGTGCCATGAGATTGAATGACACCAGTTGCCCAGGACACGTCTTTGGTTCCCAGAGCAGCTACATGTGAAAGACAACAGCGCTGTGCTTCCAGCAACATTAATTAATGGTCTGGAGGCGAGTGCTCAGCTTGACAGCTGAATTTAACAGCAGTTCATCTGAACGCAGGAGAAGGTTTCTCTGAACCTCCATCTGGTAGGACTGTGAACACAAGGACTCACATTTCATCTCAGTGGTGACTGTGGCTGGGGTTTCTTGTGGAAAGGTAGCCTTGGAAAAGCTTTTCTTGAGGTTCAGCTTTCTTCAAGCGTGAGTCAGCAGTGGGAAATAAAGAGCCAGCACCTTGATAGAGCTGTGTCACTGTGATGGACTGTCCCCGGAGTGAGGCCACAAGGAGAGGCTTTGTGCTCAAGGAGCTTCCTTGGAGTTACTAGCTCCATTGGTCCATAGCTGGAAAGCAACCAAATCCCTGCCTGCATCTCCGGCACAATGCCAGGCCAAGGGGACCTACAGGGAGGGCAAGGAATGCAGTTTTGGATTTCTGTTTGTCTTCTGCTTCTCCAAAGAATTCTCTTGGTGCTTGCATCACAGATGTGAGCCTAGGAAGACACCATGGTTGACCACAGAATGGGTCAACTCTGTTTTCGCTGTTTTATGGCAGGGAAACAATGTGAATGAAACCTGATCAGTTAAGAAATGAGGAGTTCACTATAAAATATTGTGCACTGGATTTCTGGTGCGTATACAGTGACACAGCCCTACTGAGAAAAATTACACCAAGGGCGACCTCACATTGTCATTATTTCTTGTTGTTAACAGCTATTTAACTTAAATGTCTATGTGAGCAGTGAGGAACAAACCTCCCCTGTGAAAGTTTTAGTGCTTTTTGACCAACTCAAAACCAAGAAAAGCTCTTGGTGAAACACATGGTGATGTGCCGAATCTTTGCAGAGCTCCATTTAGAACAACAGGGCAAAACCCAAAGACTCATAATCAAGTGGGACAGCCTTGTGTTGTTGCCTGATAAAATACTGCTTTAATATATGGGAATTTGTGCCATATATATGGGGAATTTATGGGGTTGTTCTAACACCAACAAAAAAGCTAAAGTTTGAAAATTGCCTGGATCACTGCCCAGGTTTTTTACTTGGTTTCCTGTGTATTCACTTGCCTGTCACTTCTAAACCTGTTTTGCCTCTCGCTTAGCAGTGGAGTTATGCCTGGGTAAAGGCATTACTTGTATACTACTAGCTAAATAGTAGTTTTATAATGCATATATGTTGCTTGCTCCCAGGGTATCGCTCGAAGCAAGTTACTCTTCTGTGTTATGTTGTCTATTGATCATTCCTTTTCGCCTTTGATCTTTGTTGTTGTTCTTTTTCCTGGCTCTTGCAGAAAGTGATGCCAGGCCATTAGGAAACTGAATTATTAAACCTTCATATTGATTTTTCTTGACCGTATAGCTGACGTTATCATGTAAAGACCCTTGCCTTGAGCTTTGTGGAAGTGGTTTCGATAAGTGTTTGACAGATTTTCTCTCTCCTTTGCTTCATTACCTTCCCTCTCTTTACTACTCCATCATTTCCAAGAGGAGGAGAGTCTGAAAACCATTATGTGGAGTCATTTCGTTTCACTGTCAGGCTCCCTTTGCTAGCAGCCACACAAATGATGGGATTTTTCTTTCTTTTCGCTCCAGAGGTACACAAACAGATCAGCCCATTTGCTAACAGCCTCGGCGCTGACACCACGGTATCCATGGCAACACACCAGCCTGCACAAGCATCCGCAGATGCTTCAAAAATCAGAAATACCGAGTGATGACAAGGAGTCACTTCAGACAATGGCTGTTTATAGATGTTGCAACAACCTGAAATACTTCTCTCTCCACCTGTCAGGTCTTTGATTATAAAGTGCTTTGCACTTGTCTTGCAGGTCCTTTTCTCAGAATACAAGATTCAAGGCAGAATTAATCCTTGTTTTATTTTTTAATTTAGATCACTGGCTGAGGTACCTTATGGGAATGAGCATTGCAAGCTCCACTGTTGACTTTCCTCTTTGAAGAGGGTTGGAGTACAGGTTCTTCAAATGATAAAATCCAAAGTCGTAATTGAAAAAGTAGTGGGCCATGTCAACCCAACTAACAGGTGTAGTTGTGTGACTGCTAGGCTGAATGGTGATTTGCCCCATAGCATTGCATGAACTACTGCTTTCCTATAGTGACAATAGACTTAATAAGATCCGATCAAACATTTTTGGGGAATATTTTTACATAAGTTCATCCACCTGCTGGCATGGCAGAGACTATGTTACTGTGTTACAGCTGCTAGCCTTCACCGATCCCATGGGTTCTTCAGCTCTGCTTTCAGGAGATAACATTCAGGTGCACAGGCTGCATTTCTGAAGCTGGTTGCAGCAAATGCATCAGTTCATTAAACCAGGCGGCTTACATGAGAAAACATCTGTAATTCAGATTGTGTAACTGCACGTGGAGTACCGATTTGTGCAGCTAGATAACTGTGAGCAAATATATGGGCATAAGCTAGCATGAATATACAGATGGCATGTATGTGCTACCCCTCAGCACTCCACCCCTCACCTTTCATGTACAAAGCAGACCGTTAGAGTCGTGTGCTGATGATGACCCTGGAAGAGGAGCAGTTTTATAACATAGAGAACCAACAGGTAGTCTTCAGGCATTCAGGACCACCTTCCTCAGGCTGGGGAAGTATCTCTGCCACACTGAGACATGATGGGTGTGCTCATTGATCAGGCTGAGGCCATTCTCAAACCTAGACTGGACTACTGCATTTGTTATTTGCACAAAAGCTGAGTATGAGGCTGGGTTTGAAGCTTGGTCATGGGACAGAGCCCAAGTACATTGATGCTTAACCGCAAGCCATGGTTTTGGTGAGAAAATAGCCCCTCATTCTGTCTGCAATGTCTCCCCTCTCTTAACAAATAACAGTAGTGTTTTATTCACAGAAAGGGGAAAAATACAAAGCTCCAAACCCAAGATGAACTATGTTGCCCCATACTGTGGTGTTAACTTGATTAGGCTGATCTGTTTTCAGCTGATAATTCAAGCTTCAGGCTTCAAAAATGCAGTAACATTTACATGTTTGAACATAACAAGAGGACCATATTAAAAAGTAAAAAGCCTTATCAAAATTCCACATTAATAAAACAAGCTATCAGTGCATCAGAGAACTGAAGAGCTTCCATGTGCAAGCATGCAAGCTGAGTAATAGATTCCTTCTAAGGACTTTAATCCTCGGTAGCTAGTGTTGGAAAAATTCAGACTTTCCCCTAGAACAGGAAATTAAATCTCAAAACCAGTATATCTCTCATGTTCTGACCAGTTTGACTATTGAGTAACTTACATGTCATATTATTTTGAAAAGCAACTTTTTCATATAATTTTGCTACAGATGCAACGTGTAAAGAGATTTCACTACTTAAACCTTAATGTGTGTTCTGTTCATCTTCTGTTCAATATTGTAGGTAGGCAGTGGATGCTTATTTTTTTATTTCATCAGAAGACCTAATAAGACTAAATGATGCAGTAGGTTTATTCCCACAGCTTTCAGGACAGACAAAGAAGGCAGTGCTTGTACCAGTGAGAAGCTAGAGATGGCAAAACAAACAACCCAAACTTGCATTTATTACGTCTTGGAAATCATCGCTCCCTGTTGTAACTTGAAAATGTTAAGAGCAACAAACCTTATTTTCCTAGAGAGTTTGTGTTTTTTTATTTTTTTGGAGATGGGAACCTAATAGCTGAACTGTTCGTCTATACCCAAGAAAATGGGTTAAAGCAGTGAAAATTGCTTTAGGTTAAGAACTTTCTACAGCTGAATCCTGCAGGGATCAGTACTCCCTTGCTTCCTTTTGAACATGTTTACAAAACCTCCTGCGAGATGTCCCTAACATGACAAGTCTGACATCCAGCTTTTTCTTCTTCAGCAAAGGAACCAGACCCATAACCAAGATGTCACAAAGCCTCAAGAACTGAGAGGAAAAGTAGCCGGGTTAAGTAAATGACAGGGGAAGAAGGAAGCTCTGCACATAACCGCATATTCTGTAAGGGGCCTTGACTGTCCATGTTTCACTTTGGCATGTTATCTGGGGACCCTTTGCTTTCAATCACAGCAGTGAGAAATGGAGATGTCTGCTGGAGTGCATTCTCTACTGCAATTCTTGTTTCCTTGTGTCCCCAAGAGCAGGTGGCACCAGTATTTCGTACCCTCTTTCTGCTTTCAAATTACTCTACTTCTCATGCAGAGGATGGCTTTTGACATCAAAAGAATTTGTCAAATTAGACTGTAGCTCCCTGAAGCTAATTCTTCCATCATAATTCACATGGGTACCTATGGTCCCTTGGACAAAAAGACCAAAGATAAATAAGGTCTACAAAGGCGGTGTTGCTCTGGTACAAGTCCTCCCACTGCGGCTAGATCTCTCCTTTGCTTAAAGCTTTCCTGTAGCAATCTGAGGCATACATTTACAAACAGGTAATATCTCCAAATAATCTTTAAAAGGTAAATGTTATCAAATGGGAGACAGGCAGAAAAAGGAAGGCTGTTACATGGAAATGTTACTATATGAGCTGATGAGATACAGTTCAGTTTCTTGTCCAAAACAGAAACAAACTGAATGTAGTTTGTTATGCAAAGCCAGGGATAAGTACATACTATTTTCAGTGGAAACTCTTATTTTGCTTAGTGATTGATAATAATTTGAAGGAGCTCTTCAGCTCACCTTTCTTCCTCATTGCCTCCGTTGGGCACTAGAGGGACCCTAGAGTTTTCCAACCGATAGAAACATCCCGGCAATGCCGAGGCAGGAGCGCTGCCTTTCCCGGTCACCTTAGCCTAGGTGTGTCCAAGGGAAAAAGTGGCAAAAAACCTGCTCAACCGGTTGTTGAACGTGTCCAGAGACTGCACATATGCCACCAGGGAAAGTGTGTGAAAGGGCCATAGCCATACTTTCCATTGCTTCATCATCCTCGTTGGTGCTCGTAGCTCTTCCCGTCATGAATAAGTAAGAGCTGGCTTTGCCTTGACTGCTCTGTTTGCTCAGCTAATGTTGTGACATTGGCACCGAGGCTTGAGTCACAGTGTGTTTTTGAGAAATTAAATGTTTCCTTCCCCAGACTGAAGTGAAGCCAAATACCTAAGCTGCCAACAATTGGAGCTCAATAAACTGTCAGAGGAGCAGCAGTGGTTTGTTATTACAGCTATATAGTAAGAGAAGAATATGTATTGACACAAGTCCCTTTTTGAACGGCATTTCCCAGCCACTGTTTCAAATGAATCTGTTCTAAAAAGGGCTATAGACAATGTCCCTCCTTTCTCTTTTAGCAGGCAGGCAATAATCTTCTGTGTTTTACTTACCAGACCGCCATACAGTGATCCATAATTCAGCATGTCAAAGCTTTACTATAAAGCTCATAGTTTGTGAGGTTATGTAAAAATCTATTTTGCCTTTGTAGAAAAAAATCTTTCCCCACTATCTCTTAGTGAGATGATGCTTTTTGATCTCTGCATGAATATTTCTAATAAAAAGATGTGCCTGCATTTTAATATCTCTAACATAAATTATAAGAATTTTTCCTGTCTTAAAACATCTAGTGTCAACACTGTGGCTGAATATTTAATGTAAAGTATAATGTAATTTGACTACATAATTATCTCGGGGAAAATGGCGAATGCCACGTTGCTTTTTTCTGTGTTTACTTTTCATCATCTTTGATGATTGTTTAAAGGAGAGCTGCAAGTGAATGACTAACTTCCAAGATTCACGTTCTCTCTCTCTCTGCAGGCTGCTGCTCAAAAGAGACAGGCTCCTACTGTACTGCATCTGAGCTAGAGGCATCGATTCCTCCATGGCGCACGGAATATTCTGAGCTTTTCTCCAGTTAGTTATGTCACCCCTCTGATCTCTAGGAATGTTTATGGACAGTGCACAGTCTATTTATTGTACATGGTGTCTTTCTGTTAAGACATCTCTTCCATGACGCCCATTGCAGTATTTGTTTCCCACAGAAGTATAAGCTGTCCGTTCCCTTTTTTTTTATATTGTAAGCTTTAAATAAATCTAATTTCCATTTGAATGACGTGTAACTGCTTCTCCTTCATCGAGTCAACTGCTCATTCCCTCTCAGGGCTCCTTCTGATTAGGCTTTATTTAAGCCTGCATTCCTGTTATCTAGGTGGTGAAAGGAAGGGCAAGGTCCCTGTGCTCAAGGGGGGAGCTCCATCAAGGTCTTTGCAGGGCTGCATAGGCCTCCAAGGGGAGGCACGGAAGCAGACAGCAGGGGAAAAGCACTGCTGAGCCCTGGTGTGCTGGGGATGCTGCTGCACATTCCTTGTGCACTGAACGGGCGTCTTTGCTCCTGGCAGTCTGGAAAAAAGACTGCCTGCAGTCAATCTGTTTCCTCTGGAAGCATCTCCTCCTGATTGATATACATCACCGATGGTGAGTAACCAGACGGAACACTACTGCTTTGTCGTCTTGGCAAGATCCTGCTCCCGTTGCGTGCCACTGATTTACAGATGAAATGCTGTTAAGAGGAAAGTGGCAGTGGTGGGAAGTTCTCCCAAACAGCTTGAGGAGGGCTTAGGAAAAGGACTGGAAGAGAAGATGTCTGTAGCCTTGACTCACAGAGTCAGACCTTTAAAGGAAAAGAAAATTTCCTGATTTACAAATACATAAAGGTACTTAACAAAATAATTTTGCATCCCCAAGTCACTTTATTGACATTGACATGGGACTGGAATATAATCCAATGTAGTAGTTACTGAGGGATGGCCATCTCTGTATTGCAGCTGAAGAAACAGAAGCCAGAGCAGGGCCTAGGCTTTCCTGAGCCTGCATTTTGACCACCCAGTCTAAGACATGTAAGGCCCAAATTACAGATATGAAATATTCTAGATCACCTGCTAAAGTCCATGAAGAAAAAGAGCACTCAGTACTCTTGAAAATCATGCTTGAAATTAAACTGGGTACCCAAAATTAGCAAGGCGTTGGAAAGAATATAGATAGAGTACTTGCTCAGAGTGGTGCAGCAAAATGAAACAAAACTGAAATCAGCATTTAAAGTCTTTGCACTGCAGGATGGGTTACAGTTGGTGTGTATTCTGGGCACCCAAATATAAAGAAGAATAGCAATATTTATCTTTACTGGATCAAAACATAGTACCTGTTTCAAAAACATTTATTAGGCTAACACATATACGACATACTCGGAATTGCTGGTTAAGATTCTGACAGACTGGCTTTTGCACGTTCATTTTTAACAAACCCATTAGACTAATTTGTTTAGGAAATAGAAAAGGTGAGAGAGTACCATTTTACTCTTTCATCTCCAGCAAAGGGAACTGAAACGAAGTGATTCTGACTGGAAAGGGTGAGATGAGTCGATGCTGGAGCTCCACCACATCAGTGGCATTGCATGATGGATGACTTTGCCCTTGCGTGCTTTACTTTCACCGAAGGAATATGGGAACAGTCACTGATGTCCTGAGGGGTTGAGGGGGGAAAGCTCAGTTTGGGAAGCTGGTAAGTGACAAAGTAATAGGATACCTTTTATTGCCAGATTCCAGGAAAAGGGCTGGAGAGCTCGGCCCTACAAGAGCACAATTTGTAAGCTAGCAGCAGTGCAGTTTCTGAGGTGCTGTAAAAGCGTTTTTTAACCTCTCTCACCGCTATTAGTTCTCTTTTTCCAAAAGAAAATGAGAAATTAGATTGAGCGGACACTTGCATCGTCGGAAGACCCAAATGAAGTCAGGTGGGGGACTTCTGGGATGCGTTTCCACCACGGCGGGGGCGATCGACCACGGGCCTGGCAGGGCGACACCCCGGTCCGAGGGCTGGGTACAGGGCGGCGGCCGGGGCCGGCTGTCACGGTGCAGCTCGGCGCTGGTGCACGAGCGTCCCCATGTAAACGCCTCACACATCCCCCGCCAGCCGGCACCGCGCGACCCGCGGGTCTCGGGGACGGGAGTGCCCCGCTCAGGTACCGGGGCGGCCGCGGGGCCCCTCCGCAATGCAGGGGCCGCTGCGGGCGGCGGGCAGGGCGCGGGGCGGGGCGGGGCGGCAGCGAGGGG
>VYZW01017329.1:82175-109165 GCA_013401315.1 Balaeniceps rex
GTCAGTCCAAAGGCCTGAGTTCCTTACAAATCCTTACAAATCTTTCGCCTATAGCACAGACAGTGACTCTGCTCAGAAATGAGCTGGTATAACCTCTGGCTCACAGCAAAAGAAAAAAGCCCACCACTTGACTTTATTGGGGTTCCCTGAGGAGGCACTCCTGCCTGCAGGACATTTGTAGCTGAACTGAAGCCTTACCTAGAAAGGGATCAGGAAGTGTTGCAGTTAGTTAACTTGCACATGAATGAGTAACAGCCAGAAATTTGGAAAGGTGTAATATCCTGGGGTCCTAGGACTAGGTGACTTCCCAAGGTCCCTTCTAAACTGAATTATCTGACTATCTGGATATTTTGTTTGTGTGCTACCTTAAAGTCCATGTGTGTACTTGATGAAGAAATAAAATGATGCATGTGCTGATATGTAGAATTGTTCCCTAAGACTCAAGGATGCTTGTTTTGGTCCATCTGGATTTATTCAGTTGTTTAAACACATGCTTAATTACCCTTGAAAGCGAGCCTTAAGCATGCTTAAAAGTTAAGCAAGTTTTTAATGGAAAAGGGAATGTTTTTGCTGAAAAAGGAAAGAGTGTAAATTCAGGATATGTGGGCTCAGTGGTGGAAAACCCTTAATGATGTTTGGTGGTGCCGAGTACGTCCAGAGAAAGCATGGAAATGAACAATGTTCCATGAAAACTCTACATTGCTTATCCCTCCCCAAATGTATATGCACACACTAAGGGAGAATATGGGTGGGTCTTGACATGTTTAGGGCTGGTGCTTTTTCTTCTGCTCTTTTGCTTCATGTACAGGTGTGCTGACTGGCAGCAGTTCCGTAGTGCATCTCAGCTAATAAGAAAAAATGGCATGAGACCGATTTCCATAGGGTGGAGCTGATATAGAGGATTGGTGCTGGAAACAGAGGTGGTTTCTTAAGCCATCTGCCGCAGTAGAGGAAAAAGCTTTTATTTCATGGGTAGGTTTAATCACAGGTTATGCTACTAAACTACAGGAGGGTGTTTTAGAAGGAGATTCAATGTGACATTTGTAATTGCTTTCTAGGCATTGGAGGAAAGGACTGATGTATCCATGGAGTTAATTTGGATTGCTGTGACCACATGGGTTGACTGTGCTAGCTGTTAAGAAGATTTGAGGTCTTGATTGACCCATTTTACTTTAACACTGCTGCTTTATTTTTGCTGCTTTATTAAGGAGAAAAGATGAGCTAATGCTGTTGCTCCTTATGTTTTTACACTTGCTGCTGTTTTTCCTTACAGCAGTCTCACAGATGAAACTGGTCTTTGTTCTTTTGTCTTGACTGGGGAGGTGTGGGGGGGAGCCCAGTACAATTGTTCAAAATTATAATGAGACAACAGTCTCAGAGCATCTGTGTTTGTACTCAGTATCTAGCATCTTTGTTAGTGTGCTAGTCTGAAAGGAATTACGGTGACAAGGTGAGGCTTGTGCAACCTCAGTAATACAAAGATTTATCGAATCCCTTTGTTTCCTGTTATCTGTGAGACAGGTTAGTGCTGGTTGATAGTCTTGACCAATGTGTTTCTCTTTTAGGTTTTTTTAAACATGTTGGTTTTCTAACTTTTTGTGGTATAGTAAGTATTTGTTTATTTTAGCACATGGTGTCCATCTTCAGATAAAAATATATATGTGTATCTGTATGTTCATATAGTATAAAGGAGACAATGGCCCTATTACAAGCAAGAGTGTGAAGTGGAGAAAATCAATATAACTGTGTTGAATTCATTGAATCTGCACCTGACTCACACCATCTGGAAAAAGACAATGCCCCTTTCAGCTCCATTTTCTCATTATTGAAAATCTAGGGTACTTTTCCCCTTCAGGGCAATAATCAGTTTATACCTGTGAATTCTTAAGTTATGGATTTGTAGGTTGAATTCAGCCCCTCTGGCAAATTCTGCTCCTTCATTTACAACTGGCACTCATGGGTACAGGGATCTGAGGAATATTTCTTGTCTCGTGTTGGTCAAGCCCCCGGCAAGAAGTAGGAAGAGTTTTCTGTTAGTACTTCTGCTAGCCGTAATGCAGTTAGATCGCAGTAGCTTCCAGTGAATTGAGTCTATGAAAACTTACTTTTCTGTTTGTGAAACTTGTCATTTTGTCCCCTGAGGGAGATTTAAACTAAATTTCAATAGCCATTTGCGAAATTAGCTGTATGCAACCTCTGGATAAACAACATCAAAAAACCCCAAACCAAACCAAAAACAGCAGTCCAATCATGTCAGCTAACTTGGCAGCATTTAATTATAAGACCTATTGATTCAATTAACTCTATGTTTTTACTTTATTTTCTGGAGAGAATTATAGGGGCTGGTTTGTGGTTTAAAACTAGGAGCTGTCAGTTCTATTTTGAGGAACATACATTATCTGTTAGAAGAGCTGCCTTGCTGTGTGAAACTTGCCACTTTTCCTGAGGTTTTGATCTTGGATGAACAAGGTCAGAAAAGATCTCAAAATGGGAACATAGGGTAGGAATACTATAAAGGTTCAGAGCAGAGTTAGGGTTATGCTTTTGAAAATTCCAGCCTTGGGCCAAATTTGATCCAGAGATGAACAACAGAAAGTGCTGTGGGCCTTCAAAAGTGACCTGGGTGCTTTACTGCTGGGCCAGAAACCCAGATCTGCTGGCTGTGAGCACAGATCTGCATTGATTGGCCTCCTTCCCTACATAACTCAACCACGGTGTTGTCCAGGCTGTGCCTGGAGGAACCCAAGCTGGGTTTGAGGTAGGGCTGAGCCCCTCTCTTTTTTGTTGTCCTCATTTTCTGTAGACGGTATCTGTATAACTTATTAAGCCAGTGCAGGCAATTGCAAGGTGCCAGGCCTTAAGTGTGCCAGACCCCCTTTAACCTCTGGGAAAGCTCAGAGACTGAGGGGGACCGTGAGGAAAGCCTCTTTTCTGTGTTTGCTGTGAAATGGGCTGAAATTGTGCATTCAAAATCCTTTGACTTCAAGGAGGGCTTAGGTCTGGATCTGAATTCTTGTGTTTTGGGGCTTGTTTTAGGTAACCAGCTCTTTTTGTGCCAAGTTACTCTGTTTTCTGCAGCAGCCTTTCTGTGACCGCTGGGTCTGAGCAGAAAGATCTGATCCCCTCATGAGGAATTTGGCTTGACTCTGGACCCGAGGCTGTACACTGCAATGCAATGACTCCCAGCGCCGACATCCAACACTTGCTAACATTAAGATGATTCCACTGTCTCCTGGGCGATTGTGGGACAAAGAGACCCCACAGCCTTTTAAGGCCCCTGTCCCATTCTTGCAGCTGCTTCCATGTGATCTGGTAAGGTATGCTTGGGTACCCATTGCTGTTCTGGCCATGTGGTATCACTCAGAAAGCAGAGCTGCTACCTTTGTTTGAGCTACTGTGACAATGACTTGATTAGCAGCAGCTGTATGTTCAAGTACAGGGTGCCTCTCACTGACAAATCCCTGTCTGCCGGTGCCTGGCATGCTTTTCAGGTGTCTCAAGCTGCTGTTTGGTGGTTGTGTCGCAGGGTGTGGTGGGCAGGCAGGCTGTCGCTCCTGTTCGCAGCAAGACCGTGTTCACATGGTTAAGCATTTGCCTGCTTCTCTTGAGTCATGCTGAAATCAATACTAGCTTTTATTTCCCTCTGCAATTAGAAAATGTTCAAGAAGGCTGAGGAAAAAAATCCAAGGGCTCAGAAAGGAGAGATGCAGGGGTAGAGTTGAATGATTTGCAAAGGAAAAGGAGAGTAGAGCTTGCTCAAGGGGTGGTCTGGGTGTTTGGTCATTCACAGCCCATCCTCCTTGTTGACCTGTAGCTTGGGGTGGGAGGGAATCAGACTGAAGCCAGGTGTGCTGGCCCTAAGCTTCTTCCTGACCTGCAGAGTTACCCTGCCTTCCCTCAGCACTCCCCCGTGCCTGTGTTAGAAAAAAATGTGGTGCAGGGAGATAGCCACAAGAATAGAAGGGAGATTTCTGAATTAGAGAGTCAGCTCCTCCAGATTTGTATCAGAGTTGTTCTTGATTTGCACCGATTCGGTCAGGTTAGATTAGGGTGTGCTGGCCCTAAGGATGCTCTTCACAGGCTGTCGGCATGCTCAGAATACACCTGGGAGTTAGTGTCTGTGTTGCCAGAAGTCCAGAGCAGATCTGGCATTTAGGGTTGGGGCTAAGTGTGTCTGGAAGGAAAGTGGCAAGTTAGTTTTTTGTCCCCATCCCTGTCTTTTCTAACATGATTGATTTGATATCCCATAAAGAAAATTTCCCCCAGGAAAATGGTGAAGCAGCCCATAAATCAGGAGGAAGGAAACTGTATGTTTATTTTGGTTTATGGAGATAAAATATGTATATTTCCTGGAGTTGTAAAGGGAAGGTTGGCAAGCATATGTGAGAGAGTAATTTAAAAAAAAAAAAAAGGAAAAAAGAAAAACAAACAAACCTCTCTCTGTGGGGGGGTGAACAGTTAATAATATGATTCATTTCAAAGTGCAAGGTACAGAGTGTGGTAAATAAGAGCTTTCATTCCATGTTGTTCTGCAAAGTTATGCTTTTTGTGGTATAGAGAGCTGGTTGTGCTTCTGAATAAGACTTAGCAAAATATTGAATGTAAGCATTTCATATTACCCAGTGCTATCTGTTACAGCATATAATAAATTTATGTCTAAGACTTTGAATAGAAAGCATTTTGTAATATGACAAATTAATATCTATAATTTTATATTCCACACAGTTTGCCAAAATTAGCAGCAGTGATTTTTAGATAATGCTTACGATCCTTTAGGTTAGATCATTTTAAATGGCATGCTACTAATGTTGCTTAAAACACTGTCAGTATTTTGAATGCAAGATTAAAAATTCTCCTGGATGTACCTTCCAATATGAATAATTGAGAACTTTTTTTTTTTGGAATGCAATTGAAAAAAAAGAAGAATGTGTAGTCAAATTGCATTCACTTAGAATGACCTCTAGTACAAAACTGTTTCTTTGGGCAAAAAAATTGAATTGTCAGGCTTTTTTTTTTTCCTTCACTTGTTTTGGTCCACTGTACACTTCCAGCATCACTGTTAGCAATAAGCGGAATTAATAATATGTTGCAAAGCTTTAATTGATAATTACAGGCACTCAGAAGTTAGAAACACATTTTCTCATTTTATCATATTTATGATATTGATTCTTCAGATGCCTGAATGGTTGTGTGTTTGTTCAGATAGTAAAGCTGGTATTGTGGTGCCACCACTGACCTGCATTATTATGTGTAATTACCAACAGGCACAGAGTCAATCAAGCCTTTCCCATCAGCTGTCTCTGCAGCCCTTGAGTCCATTTAGAGACTGACTTTTGGTTGAGTGCTGACTTGTGCAGGTGCTGCCAGTGTTGCTTGATGCACACCAAGCAGCCGTAATCGTGGGGGTTTTCTGTTCTTTGGTTCATTTGGACTAAGTTGTCTTTGAAACCCTTATCACAATCTCAGGCTTTGAGACACCTGATATTAAGTCAAGTAGTATCTCCTGAAACAATGCCTTATGCCTTGCTTTGAAATCTCTTCATGAACTTGATTGTACTTGTTGTCTTGCAGCACAACTGAATATGTACACTGCTATTTATGAGAGAGTAGCCCTTGATTGTAAGTAATTTTTTTTTTTTAAAGATGCTGACAATGGCAGTGTTTAATTGGTGGAAGGTGTGTACCTTCCTGAGCCAGCAGATAAAAATGCTACTGGTTGTTTTAAGGCAGATACTCCTTTTTTGGGTGGGGTCATGAATTTCCTGTTTTCTTTCAGTGATGGGGACAGAGCAATATGGTGATAGTGAAAGCTGTGCTTAGAGTAAATAACTTGCTTACACTTTGAAAGAAGTGGTTTAGGACTGATTTTTTTTTTACAGCCTATTACAAGCAGGAGGAGGGAATAAGTACTTGGAAAAAAATATTGGGCAAACCTAATGTTTTCCATACTTCAGGACATGAAGCTATGTTTACTACTAGTGTCAGAACTATTTCCTTGAAGACATGGTATTGCAGAGTTGGCATTATGGGTCATTCCTCTGAAATACCTCTGACTCTGGTCAGCACCAGGTGATTTGTTTTGCCTTTACTGCCCTGCCATTCTCGGGTGTATTTCAGTTCTGAGGTTTCAGTCACTTGGAAGGTCCGAGTTATTTTTGTTTCTAATTTGTTTTATATTCTCATTGAAGTAGTAAATTTTTTCAGAAGAGGGTGGAATTTTCTTCTGCATCTTAAGTTTTTGCAAGATCAGCCCCAGTGACATTGCTTATTCCAGTGTGCAATGGAGTAAGTGATCTGTCAGTGTCCTGGGATGGGCAAGAAAATTAATATTTTAGATCTAGTGTGTTTTTGTGTTTTCTCTGGCAGTGTTTTGGTGGCTGTCTCTCACTTCTCTAAGGGAGAGGGAAGATAACTGAAAAATCAGTTTTCCTCCAGTGGGGGAGTGATCTCTGCACGCATTAAAAAGGCAAAAAGAGAGGAAGGAGGCATGTGTTTTTGTTTGAAAAACTAGCTGTGGAGACTTGTTTCAGCTGTAGCTGGTAGGTTTATTTTCAAAGTTGATGCAACAGTAGGAATAGAATTTGCCTGTCCACGATTTCCAGAGACTGTTGAATAACAGATATGAAGAAGCAGCTGTCTCCCTATGTTCCCCTCTTCCAAACACGATGTAAACATAACTTTCTTTTGAATTCTGTTCCCCTCATGCCTTCACAGCTGGAAAGTCTGGTGTATTTATTGTTTGCTCTACTGCCTTTATGGGCAGGCAAGGCATGATCTAGATTGAAGTGTACTCATAGATTAGTAAACAAGCCCTGCCCCATGCCTGTGTCACTAAGCAGATGAGTAGCTCTTTGAAGAATGTTTTGAGGCTTGCGAAAATAATTTCTAGCAGAAACTTTCCTTTTAAAAGATATTAAAATATGCAAATAGTCAAATGAGCAAGCAAGTGTGCCTCAAGAATAAAGGTGCTGTGTCTCTGGTCACTGATTACTATTTCCCTTTCCATGATAGATTTACTTTGCAGCTGAACTTGAAGATCCTTCACAACTGGCAGTGGTACTGGGAAATTTCCCCTTCTACTGCAGCTCTGGCTGCAATTAACTGTCTCTCTCTTTCCATTTGTTGCTTTTCAGTTTTGTCACTCGTTTTGCATTGAAACATAGCTCTGGGCAGAGATCCACATCATAAGAAACCCATTGTATAGATGAAACCATGGAAAAAGAGCCTGTGATGTTCTCCTGCTGGACCTCCTTTTGAAATGAGGAATTGCTCCTCTTCTGAGGAGCTTACGGGAGTCTCGGATCATGGGCAAGACAGCCATGGGCTGGACGGTGTGTGCTAGCTGGTGGGGTTCTGGGCTAGTGGCGAGAGCCTCTAGCATGTTCATCACAGGTGCGCTGTTGGTTTTGATTTTAGCTTGTCCTATTTGCTTAGGTCCTGATCCACAGTAGAACTGGAGAAGCTCTTCTTGGAAGTGATTCCTGTGCGGATTTTATGGGCAAATTTCAGCCTTGTCTTTGCAAAATCATCATCTCTGTATCTACCAATAATTTGATTAGGGCCTGACATCCCCACAGGCAGTGTAAGCCTAGGGCACCTGCAGACTGTGCCAAGGGCTGCTGGAGTGGCCTGCAGGCTGTGGCTCTTCTGCGTTCTTCCTTTATGCCTGAGCCTGGGAAAGAAGGTTCCTGGCTGCTGCGGCAGGGTAGACATTTTTGCCCTGTGTGTCTGCTGAGCGGCAGCAGTTGCTGTTTCTTATCCACTGATTCCCGAGGTCGGCAGGAGCATCAAGCCTGACTGTCCAGAGCTCCCCAGCACAAAGTCCCTTTCTACATACTGGAAGAAGGAATCACAGGGCGTTTACTCTTTGCTGTAGCAAAAAATCAGTTTTCCCTACCCTGCTTGAGAAATACCAAGGCAATTTTGCTATGTGTGTCCACCGACCCTGGTACTTGTATATAACCAGTCTGAAACCATTCCCAAGAACAGACTACTGCAAGTGCCCAAGTAAATGTTTGCTGGGTTTAGCCTGAAATGTGAGATGCTTTATGCAAATTAATGTTAGTGCAATAGTGGGAACCAGGAGCAGCCTTCCAATTTAGTAGTCTGGGATGTGGTCTCTTGGCAGCCAAGGCTTATCTCAGCTGGTGCTGTGGGGGTCGTGTGCCTGTGGGCTCCCATGGTGCCAGGTCCTTGCCTGACCCCATGGGAAGCCAGCTCAGGAAGTTGAGCCAGGGCAACGCTAGTGCTGTGCAAAAATGACTTTCTACAGTCCAGCTTTCTCAAATGCTCCAGAGTGCTGGTGAAGGGGAGGGGCAGGAATGCCTATCTGAGAGCTGGAAGGCCTTTACTTGCCTGAAAGACAAGGGTTTTAAGGAAGTTAATGCTCCATTTTGAAAACAAAGATCACAGGATCTAACCTCCCTGAATAGGTTGTGTTTTTCCCTAAAAGATATCAAATTACACTGGTTGTGAATCTTGCTTATTACTTTTTAAACCACCTGCTTTTATATAAATGGTCCTGTTCTAAAAAACTGCTTTTTTACCTTTCAGTTTTCGGTTTTTTTTTGCTTGTGAGTGAAGGACACAAGACAGGGTTACAGTGAAAATGTTGCACTTGGCTCCGTTCCTATTAACAGTCAGAAATACACTTGGTGCAGTCTTTTGCTGGTAGTCACAGGGAGATATGTATGGTAATAAACAGCCCTTCTAGGCTTTCTACTGCAGGCTCTGAACATTGCTGTGCTGCAGCTGACTTGCTTCCAATAAAACCCTTGCCTGTGTCTTTAACGAAGGACTGTCCTGAGGTAGAAATTGCCTTCCTTGGAATTAGAGGAGGAGGAGGGATATGTGTTGTGAGGAAAATCTAAGCCAGGAAACACCTGGCAACCAGATGGCCCCTAGCATGCTGCATCATACCCACACCTTCATTAAGGATTACTGTGGCTGTCTCTCGGTAATAGATTTAGAGGTTTGGGGTCACAAAAAATTAGAAAAGGGTAGCCAGTTGCAATTAAACGTAAGTTATTTTTAGAGGACAAAGAATTGAGCTGAGCTGAAAGCTGAATTAGAGCTACTTGAAATGTTAGGGCTCAAATACTACAGGCGGTATTTTCTAGGCGACCCACAAAAGAGCCCGTGCACTTCGGTCAGAGGCACAAAGCAGCCCAGTGTGGTGACAGGTGGGCTGGATACAGCAGAGCTGTGAGCAATGGCAGTAACGTAGAAAGGGTATTATTCTGCTACCCGAGGGAAGCTGGCATTGTGTGCTTCTCTCTGAATATTTATGTGTGCAACAGATAAGGGTTGCTCAGACCGTTAATAGGATAGGACTGTGTGGTTTGCACTGTGATTTATATAAGCTTGACTTGGTATCTTACACTAATATTCTATCTGTATTTAATTTTGGTTTACATTTCCCCTTCAGTGTTCCTGCAATCTAGAAAGGGCAAACTCAAAGGTTTTTAATTTTCAAGTGATTTATGAGAATGTCAGTAGGGAAATAGAGATTTGGGAAGAACTGTGCTAGCACACAAACCTTTTGTGTGTTGGTGACGAGTCAGCAGCAGCAGTTGGTGGCATGTGGTGGGTCAGGAATTCAGGCTGGCCTTGTGTTGGGTCATAGAAGTGAGCATGAGGAAACTGCTCTCCCTCCTACATGCCCTCACCTGCCTACTCCGGCAGGTAGAAGAGGCACGGCAGTACTGGAATGTGTGTGTAGGTTTTGGCTGTCTCACTGCTGCACCGGAAGATGGGAAATGCCCATCTCTTGAGGGAGTTGTTTCTGTGAGTCAGTGGCTCTTGTCTCCCAGCTCTTGCTGAATCTGGGACTGATGGATACCATCTTGCACTGCTAACCTGCTCGCTGCCCTTCTTTGAGAGGTGTTCAGGTATGTTGTGGGATTAACAAGTGAAGAAGAAACTTTGCTAGTCCAGGGGCTGTGTAAACTGATTGCCTTCCTTACAAATGCTTTGGAACATCCACAGGAAGCTTCAATAGGCTGTTCATTACTTCCGTTCTCGTGACATTGATGGAATAGTAAGAGCATTGCTGGCTTTTATCCTGTATATTCTTTCAGCACCTTCTTTGCAGACAGTGTATCTCTTGGCTCTTTCATATGAAAATGTTGATAAGCACAACTTGAAAACACTTATAATTGAAATATCTATTTAATTACTTGTTAGTGTTGATAGCAAAGCCTATTGTGACTTTCATGCAGTGAGTTCTGAGGAATCCACCTCAAAAAACTCATTTTGCATATCACTTGAGGTTTTTTTACTACCTGTGGGGTTGGTTCTGGAACAGAGATCTTTGTCAAAGACAAGCTAACTTGCATTATGCAATAGAAGTGTTTGTATTTTATTAAAGACAAGCCAATGACGCCCTACCACATGATATGGGGCAGCCACAGGAATATGGAACAACTCTGTCTTGAAAGGGTGGATCAAGCTGTTCAGTAAGTCTTTCCATTTTTTAATCTCCCTGAATCTGAAAGGCTGTATGGTATGTCTTATTTTACCCTCAGGAGAGGAAAAATACATCTTCTCAGTTCTTGAAAGCTACTGCCCCAGGTTAGGCAGTCCATACATTAACAGTTTGTTACCCAGAGAGGCTAGAATATCCTTTTGTTGTGCGTTGATGGTGTCTTCAACCAGTGCAAAGCCCCAGAGCAGCAACTTGGAAAGAAAAGGAGGGGGAGTGTGCCTGAAGGATTTACTGTGCTGCTGTTGGTTTTCCCCTGAGAGGAGCCCAGCTGTCTTGAAGCTGAAATTAAAATGTAAATCCTAAAATAGGCATAATTAGGGTACTTCCTTTAGGCAATGTCTGGTGCAGGCAGCTTCAGTTTTTGGGGGTGTGCGGTTTTTTTCAGTAAAGTGTTTGAGCAGTGAATGAGGGAAGGGACAATTAGTAATTGCAACGCTGTGTTGGTGCTCTCCAACTTGGGAAAGTTGTGACACAGAACAGAGCAAGAGTTCTTTTTCCCTACCAGTCCTGCTGCTACCGTGTGTAAACCTGATGAAGACTTGTATTTCTGAATGAACAGAATTACTGCTCCAGTAATGCATTGGTACTATAATGAGCAGAAGGTGCTGGCATGGAACCTGTTGTAATTTTGTATGGCATTTTGCAGAGTCAGGATGGAGAGCTCCTGGGGTGCCTTGTCTTAGGAGGGGCTGCCACAGGCCTGCTAAAGTGCTAAAGACCTCTGTGAATCAGGCTGTGAGATAGCTTGCCCTTGGTGGGGATCTTTATTTTGGCTCTGCTGGGCTTTGGGTTAGTCCTTGAAAGAAGCATATTTTGCAGAAACATTGAAAGCAGAAAAACAGGTGCAATAACCTTACTTTTGTCAGGGAATTTGAGTTAATTGTGACACCGTGTGGAACTTGCTGGAGGCCTGAGCGTGTATGAAGCGGTAGGGAGAACTGGAGCTAAGTTCTGGTTGGAATGGTCCTGGAGAAGCGGGCTGGGACTTGTTCCCAGCTGGAAGCTGAGTGGCTGTGGTGTTTGTTGTTCTTCTGTATTAGGGTTTTGGCACCTGCTTTGACACAAAATCAGCTGTTGAGAATGTTGTATGTCTATGTAAAGGTGCTTAGAGCTGTGTGTGTGTGTCTGACAACTTTGGCATATTTGCCTGATAGGTGTTTATCTTCTTTTTTCTTTATTTTTTTCCAGGAGGACTTGTAGTGTAATTATGTAGGGGATGCTAATGATAGAAAAGTTTCAAGACTCCAAACTTATACCCACTTAGTAGTAGTAATTATTGTTTATAATATTACATTGCCTAGGGAATGCGGTGAAGTACTTTGCCTTATTGGGGTGAGTTTGTTACAGACATTAATGATCTAAAGAGATCTTAAATGGTCTTGAGTTTTATTGCTAAGGCCAGCCTACAGTTTCAGAACAGAAAAAGAGCCCTTTCAGCCTGGCTTTTTAACTGTGTTATGAAGTAGTGTTGTGTTTCATTTAAACATGGTCCTGTACATTGATGTTTAATTCTGATGGCTTAGAGACATGAATAATGTTAGAACAGTGCTTTAAAACAGTATTTTTTTCCACATTGTCTAGCTTAACACATTAAAAACCTTCAAACTAGTGAGGCAGAAAACAGAGCAGATGTTTGTTTTCCTTTTTCCATACTAAAAAAGCTGTAGTTTGGTTTTGCCATTTAGATTTTTATGGTGACAACTGGTGAAACCATGCTGTTTGTCAGATGGAAAAGTACATCTTTATAAAATGTTATTTGAGATACAGGGAAAATGCCTGGGTGGGCTAATGCTGTCACTTATTCTAAGCAAATAGCTTTGATACTTTCTGTGGTCTCTTGGAGTCATATAATGGTCTACTTCAAATCCTATATTTGTGAATCTTGAGCTATGACTCAGGGCACCTTTTTGCCTTTTTTTTTTTTTTTATTTGGGGAAGAGACTGGAATAGAAATGACTTTCCACAAGAGCCTAATCCTGAATCTGACAGAATTTTGTAAAGAATTACTGCATTTCTGTGAAAGTTTTAAACCAACTCCTGTCCTTTACTAGAGAATTATCCCAGTTTCATAATCCCATCTGCTAGTTATCAAAAATTCTGCAAGAAGAATATTCTCCCCTCACCCCCCAAACTGCTGAGGATATCAGATTTTTTTATAGAACTGTGTTGCATACCTGTGAAGTTCCCCAAGGCTTTTCCATACTTATCAGCATAGGTACATTTTATTAATTTTCAGTACTTTCCATTGTACATCCTTACTCTTAAAAATATTTATGCATGTGCATATGTATGCATGCACATATATAACGCCACTGAGCTGAATGGAACTTCTGATACAAATACTACTGGAGTCTAATACTTGCACCGTGTTAAATGGAAATAGTGTCAACAATAGGGCCATTACTGTCAATAGATGAGAGTTGTCCCCTGGATAGTTTCCAAGTGAAATATGTTTTACCTGCAATCAGTGCTACTTCATTCAGTTTTGTACTGATGCACATGAATGACTGTAAGTCCCTCTGCATACTACATTCGCATGCTAGAGCAATAGCTCCTCCACATATAGAAGGACTGTAAATAGGAAGCTTTTCCTATGACAGTAATGACTTCTGCAATAAGAATAATGTAGTACTGTACCAAAGGAAATAAATTGTTGTAAAGAACATTTTTGGATAGTCTGTCAAACATGGTGTGTAATAATGTATATGTAATCTCTGTCAGTTCAGTGGAAAACTCTAAAATATGAAGAATGACAGAATAAACTGTGCATGTGCGTTGAAATAATGAACATTTGTCTTGTAACCATCTTTATAATCAACTGACAACAAAAGAGCTATTAAATCATCTTACTCATTTCCTGTTTTGCCCTACTTGCCATGCTGGCACCTGGATGACTTCTACAGTGTATATTGATAAGTATCCCCCTTACTACTCTTCCCTCAGTGGCTTGGTAGCATTTTTGGTTGTACAAATTGTAACTGTGAGGACCCTAAAGGGAAGAAATAGGTTTTGTTTGTTGCTCTGTGAGGGGGAAGGTTCTGTGATCTGTTTCCCATTGCTGTGGGAGAAGTTAAGCAGTTGTAAGCTGGTTGTCAAGAGGCTGATGTCAGCTTCAGTTGTGAGTCTTCGCTTCTTGATTGACAGTTTTATTGTCCTTAAGGAAGGTAGCTGTCATGGAGGACTTCACCAGGGCCTTGGATAGCAGATCAGGCCTGGAATTTCAGTGTGAATTCAATAGGAGCACAGGAATAAAGGATAGAAAAGTGATGATATGTGATCTAGATCCTGTTTGAGTCAATGAAAAGCAGCATGTATTATTAATTAGCATCTTCCATTGGCAGAGTTTCAGAAGGCAGATTGTGTTGTGGGAGAACCCATAATCATCGCTAATACAATCTTTGACTCCTGCTGAGACATTCTTTACCCAGGATCCTCAGAAGAAATAAAAGATGCTTTATTTTCAGTTGGTAAAGTTAGTACAGCACCCATTTTATAACAAGCCCATAGCTTTCATTTATTCTCTACAAAGCCTGTGGGAAGGACAGTCATGACTTGGATGAGATTGTTTGTGATTTGCAGATCTTTTTTCTTTGGTTTTATTCATTACACCTATCGGAAATAGTAAATCTGCCTAACTTTTCTAGAGTGCCCTACAAGTGAGCCACATATAGACCTTGCTAAAAATTGTGGCTTAATTGCTGATGTATGGGGATTTATGAAGGGGTTCCTTGGGGACTGAGGGCAGTGTGGTTTAAAAAAAACCCAACCAAACAAAACCAAAAAACCCAAACAAAAAAAACCCCAAAAAACCCCAAACAAACAAAAAAAACAGTGGCCTGCCAACTCCATGACAAAAGCAGGAAGGTGCAGATCCTTCAGTGTCTCTTGCCAATTATTGCATGTAACTTGCATCGGTGACTTTTGGGGAGGAGGAGGGAGGTTTCTGACCTGTTTGGGCCATGAACACAACCAGGCAAATTCATGTAAAAATGGAAGTATGTGCATATGCATGCACAGAGGTGAGCATTCATGTTTCTTTTCTGTATTCCACTGAAGTAGCAGGTAGAGAGAGATCGGTTTGTGCTGGGTCAGAATCTAACGGCATTGTTTCAAAGATAACTGACATTTCTATTTACTCTTTCTTTATATGGTATTCTATGGACTAGATAGTACAACAGTTGAGCCCAGACTGTAATCTCTGGAAATCTTGTTACGAATGTGATAGAGTTGTTTTCCAGTAAAATAGGCTTTATAAATCTTGATGTGTCAATGGAAGGTCACCTGCTTAAACACCACCAAACAGGATTTACTGTTTAGCTGTAAGTGAAATCTGCGCCTGAATTACTTGTTGGCCATTAGTTAATTTTTAGTTATTGTATTGGAGTTTAATTTTGGCATTTTCCAATCAGGCCCAAAATCTGGTTTTGGGTGTTTTTTCCAGTTGTGATTGAGGCCCCAGTCCTCTAGCAAAAACCAGGTATCTGTGATATCAATGCATGCATGTGAGGTCCCAGACTCTTCATTAGGGATAAAGAGGAGTCTGTGCTTGTAGGCTACGTTGCAGGATTAGCACCTAAAGCATGATTATGTGCTTACCAGCATGATTATTCCCTTTGCTGCCCTTTGAACAGTGCACACCCTGCTGTGGCACTGTCCTTAGACCTCGCAAGCCTTTGGGGCAAAATTCATCCTTTGCTCAGAAAAGCCTATGTTAGGAGAGAATCCGTGGGTATAAATTTGAGAATTGTAGGTGTGTTAACAAAAAGGCGGGTTTCACTCCGCCCTTGCAGCTTTGGCTGGTGTTATGGTGCACTTAGCTGAGGGACGCTCCTAAATATGCACGAGAACCACACTGATGTCAAGGGACCCAGAGAGGAAAGGCATGCTTGAACTGAGCATTTTGTTTGCGTCCTGCTCCCCTGGTCCTGGACTCCTGTGTTAACTTCCGAGGTAGGTGTTTGTGTTTGGCTGTTTGGTCGAGCTGACGGTTTGCCAGCAAATGCTGATGGAAATGGCAGCCACCTCCTCTGCCCAGCCTCCCTAACTAGTGTGGGCAGGCAAGAGAGTGGCTTCTTCTGGGGGAATGGCGCTTCGCAGTTCCTCTGTCCTGCAATGATCTCTGGGTGGTTTTATTATTTTCTTCATGGTTTTGAGCTCAAGAATATTATTCTTGCCATAGGTTCTTAAAGCCCTAACATGCTTTCCAGCTGCACTGCTGATAGCACCATGCACTGCCCAGGTAACCATACAGACCTCTTGATTCATAAATGTTCATCGGTTCATATCATAAATGTTAATTCCATGAGCCAACTCCAATCAGCAGCTGAATTGGGGCTAGACTTATTAGGGGAACCAACAAGTCTCTCTTTGAATGCAGGGCACACAGAGGAGAAAAGGGCAGGTCTTAAATCAGTGTGTAGTTTAATTGTTTTTATTTTCTCAGAGGCCCTGAAGCAATGTAATGCAGGTTTTTCAACGCTGACATCACAAAATACCGGGACATGCTGCCAAGTCCATGTGGGTGGAGAAGAAAGGAGGTGTTCTTGATTCTTATAAACACTTGTGCTTCTGTTCTCAAGGAAGAAAAAAGGAACAAACTTTCCCGATGATTCTCTGAGAATGTAAATGCCACATGAGCATTTTGGCTAACGGCAGGAATGGCATTTCCTGTGTTGTCTTCACTGCTCAATTGTCTTGTCCTAGTTAAGTAAGTTGTGTTTTATCAACTGGAGCATATGCATAGAAAACCAGTTGGAGAACTCTATGAGTCGTTTATCACCTCCTCACAATTTCCGGAAGAATTACTCATACTCACAGTTGCTCTGAAAAGCATGTTCAGGTATTCTGCATCAAAGCATTGAAGTTGCATCCTTTCACCTGTAAACTAAATATTTTTTGTCTTATATCTGATGATATTTAAGTTGCAAAACCTGAAAATTAGCACAAACATCCATCATTTTCCTTAGGAGAGAATCTCAAAAGTTTTTTTGCAATTATGCTACTTTTTGATAGAGGGAGGATTGTTAGGCTAAACTCATCCTTGATGAAACTTCATTTCTCTTAGTAGATTGGAGAGGAATTAATTTTCACACTTACATCTTCTGTGGTGTACAGCATGGGAGGGATGCTTGTCACCAGTTTACACAAATCATTTGCTTTACAACAGTATGTTGACCAGCCCAATACAGTGTTTTATTTATATAACCAAATCTAAAGAAGATGCTTTTCACTCAGATGTTCTATGTATAGAAAATGAATTATGACACAATGTAAATAGTGTTCAGGACATTGTGAGTTCCTCAAAAGAGCATCGACAGTCACTTTTTGACTATTTGACAGTGCACAGCGTGGCCTGGAAATAGAGACACTCTTTAGAGGCTTTTCGGTTTGATTGATTCATAGCAGATGAGGCTTAGAACCGCCTGGACTCTTTGCACTGTTCAGTTTGTGCTCCTTTTATCCATTGTTAAGAACTTGTGCTCTTACTACGCTGATACAAGATGGCCCTTTAAAGATGCTGTGTAGTTTTTATTAGTTTTATCAAGTGCACTCTACATAAAAAGAGTGCTTTGCTGTTCCAGAGCTCTGAGATGCTGCAGGACTTGGGCAACATTGCTTGAAATAACAACAACCAACTCGGTTTCTGGCAAGCAAAGGAAGGGGATATGGGAAGAAAACAAAAAAATTAGCCCCAAATGGAGCAGAGGACACATTGTTTAGCATGGCTCAGAACAGCTGGGACGTGTGAATCTGGAAGGCTCACCTTACGTTGCATGTCTCTGTTGTGGGAGCGGGGAATGAAATTGTGTAGAGACTTTAGCAAAGTGGAATGTGAATGGAGAAACACATTTGGTTTTGTGTCTTTTTGCATGCCTAACCTGAACGTGCTTGCAAGTGGAAGCTGTTAGCTGTGGAGCTGTTGATCCCAGCAGGGAAAACAGCTTGCTCTACTAATCATTGGGGCAGGTCATGGACTGCTAAATCTTGTTTGCTTTAATTGGCCTAGTAGTGCCTTTGAATCAGGGGGACTAGGGTGAATAAGGCACTCAAGATTTGTCCTGGTGTCTTCCTCGTAGGCCATAGGTCTTACAATGTAAACTATTAAATTACTGTAGATGAAACACCAGGGAGATTGGTCTTGGAGTCCTTGGGGATTGCGGAACTGCAAACCAGCTCCTTATGATTTACTTAATCAGAGTGTGTATTTATTTTTTCAGAAGACATTCTCTTGTGAGAGAAGTTCATGAAGCGGCTAATGGAATTGAGGTACAGCTGGGACTCCCAGCTTCCTTCTAAGAGTAGCAAGCTCCTTTCGTGTGTCTGCTCTCTATGAGGTATTGGTATGTACATTGAAACTCTGGCAGGGGCAGATAGGCCCAAAACTCCTCAGCACTCGGTATGGAGGAAAAAAAATTATTAGCTTCAAATTCTCTCCCAGAAGTCCTGGCAAATGATGACTTAACACGACACAAAAATGCACGTGGGTCAGAATAACTGTGCTGACGTGGTGCCTTGTAGATAATGTGGTTTTCTCCCAGTTTCCAACATGCTCTTCTTTGTTCTTCCCACTATAATTAATGCTGCAAGAGATATTTTTGTTAACGTTACTTTTCTTCCTAAAACAACAATTTCTACTCTGTTTTGCATAAAGTGATATGTCTCCCAGTCCATTGGATCTGCAGTGTTGACTACAGTTTGTATAGTTTGGATTGTAGAACAGCTTTTGAGCGTAGATCTTTCATGTTAGTCTGAAAAATCTACGTCCTCAAAGAAAATGAGTACCAATGTTTGTTTCTTCTGTGAATTGATCTGTTGCCTTCCACATGCTTGCAGGTATGGAGGTAGGGGCCAAAACTTCTAAGGTTTGCATTTTCAAAAGGATCTAAGGAGTTAGGTGTGCACACCCCTGTGAAACGCAGTGGGAATTGGGATGCACACAAATCCTGAATTTCTTTGTACACAGTCCCATTAAATCACATGCAGCTCCTGGGGGCTTGCTGCTGCGCGCTTAATGTGTTCCCTTGTATGTAATGCAAAGTAAAATGCTTCTCTTCTGAGCAGCTCAGTGTCTGGGTGGGTGACTGCACGGAGCTGTGTGGGGTGGGCATTCAGGCTTTCCGGGTGCCACCTCGGTGAATACCCTGTGTCTGCAGCTGGCTCTGAGTTGTTCCAGAGGACTTGAGGGTAACTCTTGGAGGGGAAGTAGAGTATGTGCGCCTTGATGGAGGTACCATTGATGCTGATGGCCTGATTCCCTCCATGCGCTGTAAGACCGAAGGAGATGAAGGCCTTCAGGTCTTGAGCACAGGGACAATATTTCACCTCAAAAAGTGTGTCACTATTTCAGCTCATGAGATGGAATGAGGAAAAAAGCTTTAGTGGGCATAGTTAAGTTTTAATCTTAATAGAGAGGGAGAGAACATGTGAACTTGTCACTTGGTTTACTTTTCCTAATGCTCATTAAATTTGTCTTTAGTGCATTTGCATTGTGTTCAGATTATCTAATCAGCTTGCAATTACTCCTTTTCTTTTTTCTCCCTCATTTCTCATCTCTGCCATCATCATGAAAGTAAGCATTCTATGGCAATAGGTTTTGCTGTTCAAAAAGGAGGGAGTTCTGTTTAATGGAAGTTGATTTAGTGTCTACAAATAGAAAAGCCCTGGCTTGTCTCCTGGATCAGGTGGTTATAGAGGTGAAGACTACCTGTCACAGGGTTTTTTTGTTTTGTTCTTGGGGACAAGTATTTTTCTGACAAAGAAGGATATGCAACTTTAGGAAATCAGGAATTGTAATTACTTTAATATCTGATGTCAACCAAAAAATGAACTGAGTGTGCTCAGATATCAGCATAGTGTTTTTCTGTAGTTAAGGCTGTGTTTCCACCATAAGGACTTTCAGTATCTTTAGGGATTATAGGATAATAATAACTTGGCAATTAAAAGAAATTAAAAAAAATATTTGGCATTCGAAGTTGGCTTCAGATGTGTTCTCCTGAGAGTAGATTTCTTTAACCACATTATAAAAAAAAATTGTTATATTTAGATTATATCAGATGAAAAAAAATCCTAGCAGTCTGTTATCTAGGGTTGCATCTCTGTGGTGAGAACTGCCATCTCAAAAGGAGAAGTTGAATTTTGCTGTTGCCACTTGGAATCTTACTGGTTTGGGTAGAGCTTTTTAAAATATATTGGTGATTTCCAGATTATTTTTTTTTAAAGTGTGCTTAAACTTCCTGTAGTTGCAAACAATCCTGTTGTCTATGAATCCTAGCTCTTAACTGGAAGTGCTGGGAGGTGAGGTGCTCGGGCAGTGTTGGTAAATCCTAGCATATACCTGTCTGCCCCTCTAGAAACACAAGGACAGTTAAGGATGTGTCCCTGCATGCCACTGGCTTTTAATGGGAGCTGGCTTCTTAGTCGTGCAGGTGTCCTGTGACAGTGCCACGTGGATACATGTTTGTGGATACAGATCCTGATCCTGCAGTGCACACTGCAGAGAGCCGTTCTGGTTCCACTGGAGTCCTTTGAAAAAGAGTGGTTTGCTCTGGGAAGACGTGCCTCTACTGCAGCTCTGCATGTGGGATGGCCTTCCATTCCCCCTTCTTCCTGCGCCTGGAGGAGAACTAATGCCTTGCACAGAACCTGAGTGAGCTCCAGGAAGTCATTCCAGCCTGCTTTGCAATAATTCTCTCTTCAAGTGGTTTGTTTGGTAAACTAGCAATAGTGTCAGGCATATTGAGTGCACAGTTTCCTGAAGGAAAACCAAAGACATCCCTCTACTATGAATTTATGTGTTTCTGTTTTGAAAATGAATTTTTGCACTGTTCTGGAAGCTGGAGGGAATAGTTCTGGAAGCACAGAGGAACAGGAATAGCAAATGTGCAGCATGAGTGCAACATTTGAGATACTGTCATACTGCGCAGAGGCAGACCTGGAGACTCCACCCCGGCACTTTGTTTCAGCAACTCTACCTCAATCTTCTGTAAATAACAGATCTTGGTGTTTGTTTTGCTGTTTTTGCAGCAAGCCATTTGTGAATCATTGTTTTCGTTATTCATCTAGCCTCAAAGATGGAGAAGTAACATTTAATGAATTCATGCACTAAGATTTTTCTATCAATAACTGAATAAATTACTGGGGGGCGAGCCATCTACTTCCATTTGAAGTTTGTGACCATTCAGTCCTTGGCCTCTTTGCTGACACTGCCACTGAAGGGGCCAGCTGCATGGATAATGGATCTTGTGACCTGGATTTCTGTCCATCAGCAGCTGGATTGCACCATCAAGGAATTTCACATAGGCCATTTGCACCGGGGTTGGGTGGAGCAGCATAGTGAGGCCTGGGGAAGAGTAGTGCAGATAGGCAATGCTGTAGTACCATCCAAAATAATATTTTCTTGTTTGCTCTCTTCTTAGAGCACCTGCGCTTGTGGTAGAGGTTAATGCTTCAGCCACTGATACCCATTCCTGGCTGAGCTACCTGTGTTTGCAGGCTCCCTCTCCCAGTTTGATCCAAATGAACTGAGTTATTGTGCGGTGGTAACTCTGTGCTAACCTAGCTTGGTTCAACAAATTCATGTGAGTAGCTGGGTTGACAGCTTGTGGGGAGGCAACCTCAAGTAGGAGACAGAGTGTTTATGATGCCCGGGGAGTAGTGACTGGAGAGCTACCAATGCATTTTCTTTTGCAGACAGTATAGGAGGGCCAGCTTTGTGTGCGGTGTTTTTTTTTTTTTTTTTTTTTTTAAAACTTTCTTGCAACTTAAGTCCAGCTCTACATTTAGAGCAAGTGTTTGCATTTCAGCCTTTGGAACCTGCTCGCATCTGGAGCTGCTAGCAGCACTTGCAGGCTGACATGTCAGCTAATACTTGGTCCCTCTTCAGTTCTGTGGCAATTTGGGAAGGGAGATTAAAAGACTTGGGAAAACTGGTATGGATGAGTGAGTGAATCAAAACCAAACTGGATTGGTCCAACCTGTACTTGTTGAAAGATGTGTTTACTTGTATTGTAGACAGGGCTTTGTGCTTGCTGGCCAGGATTACATGTGCAGGTGGCGATCAAGGGCATTCTCTGCTGACATAAACCAGTGGTATCTTGCAACTGAATGGGTCATCTAACTCCTTGCTGGCAGGTTAGGAATACATGCTGTATTTTGTACCATCTTGTGTTACTAGGCCTTCTCTGCAGACTTAGGCTTGACTTGCCCATATGCAGTAGATCAGACGCTTGCTGGCAGCAACTACATAGTTCATGTATGCAAGCTTGAGCAGTTGTCCTGAAACGGCTGATACAATCTGTTGGGGTTCTTAGGTTTCACTGTGTCTGTCTGACTAAATGATGCCGGAGATTTGTTAAAGATGTTAAGGGGTTGCAGTCGCTTAAGTGAGGGATCAGAAATATGTGAAATGTGTTCCTCTTCTAGACTTTAATTTAGCTAAACGGATCATGTGACGCTAGACCAACCCCTCCAGCTGTTTAGATGCTCTTGCTGCACAGAGACTCAAGTTTGTTTTCAGAACCTTGTGAGGGTTTTGCCTTTCACTTGGGCTCAGCTTTCTGAGTCACTTAGGGAAGTTTTATTATGTTATCTTCTTGGTAGGGAATCCCTCCACTGGGAGCTCAAACAGTTGCTCCCTCCTGTGTGAGAAGTACGCTCTGTCCCAGCAGGCAGCGCTGATAGACCTGAACTCTGCGTGTCCCACTGCAGCTCCAGGAAATTCCACAACAGCGTTGTATGTGTCATTGGGAGCTATTGTGCTGTTTCCCAGTAAGATTTAGCTCTAAACTGGAGCTTGTACCCATAAAATATATGCTGTATATAACCTGTATCATGGCAGGGGGGTTGGAACTAGATGATCTTTAAGGTCCTTCCAAGCCAAACCATTCTGTGATTCTAGTTCTTTGTGAAGACCATTGCCTCTTGAATGGAACCTGATGACTAAGATCAGATGTGCTGAGGGTAGTCAGCTGTTGTGTGACTTGTGCAGGCACCAACTGGAGTTTTAGCATTGACTTCGAGTGCAACAGAGAGAGTAAAGCAGGTGTGCAGGTCCTCCCTCCATCCCAGCTCACACTCTGCTGCCATTCTGTTTTGGGGAGTTTGCTGTAAGTTGTTGAACAATAATTATATTTACATACGCGTGGAGCTGTGAAAACAGTGGGGGAGCTTTAGTGGATGTACAAAGCTAGCAGAGTAGCTTTCTGAAACAGTACACTTTGTACAGAGTATCCACTTGTTGAAAGGGACTCTATGTGATGTTCTTGGCCCAGCAAAGAGTCAGTTTTAGGTGCCAGGGAAAGAGCCGTACTGTTTTTGCTGGAGAGAGAGGGCACACAGGCCCAAACGGGTCAACAGAAGATAATAGCAAAGATAGGAAGAGGCAGGTTTTGTTTCTAACACTTAGAGTTCAGCTGCTGAACAACCACAGGAGCCGCACGCAATTCATGATCAAAATAGCTGTTTCTGCACTGCAGCTATTCTCTCTCAGCAGCAGAACATGTCCGCTGATCATAGGTTACTTTTTTTCTCCGCTGGCCAGTCTGTGGGTGACAAGTATTTCTACCAAGATCAAGCTGTTGGCTGTTGTTGTAGCTTGTGCCAAGGTTAAATCCCTTCTGCCTGGTTAAGGCTGACTTCTGTGAGGTAGGATGTGAAACGTGCATGAGCCTGGGAGAAAAACAGAGGAGCGATACTGACTTCTGGTTTGTGTCTCACTACCTCTTTGGGAATCTGCTATGGAAATGCTTAGGCTACAAAATTTCTTTCTTTAAAGGTTGAAAACATCTTTCAGAAGCTCTTAAAAAGTGCTTGAGATAAACAGCACCTTTCATTTGTGGCTAATACCAGAATATTGTTAAGATTTATTGCTTTCACAATGATCTCTCTGTTTCAGTGCATTACTACACTTGGGCTCTCTGCCAGGTCTGAGCCGTGCCCAGTATCCCTTAGCAAATGAACGTGGCATGTGAACATATGAACGTGATATTTGTGTGTCCATCACTGGAACAGAGCAGAAATCTTGCTGACCCCTGAAATTTTATCTGGTAGGTTGTGATCAGACAACATTAGTCTGCATAATTTCTTTGGTGCTGTTCTGTGCTTTCTTTTACATTTTGCAGTTTGAGATAGGTCTATAGGCCGTATCAGGCACCGTAATGCCACAGCTGTCCATGTCCCCAAGTTCATTTGTGTCTTCTGAAGACTGAAACTGGCAGACATTGTAGTTAAAATTACCCTGTTCAGGCAGGGGCTCTCGGCAGGGTTCAGCCCAACGGATGTGGGCCTTGGAGCCTCCTTGTATTGCAGCAGACCCTGTGTGGCCTGAGCTCAAAGCTTCACATGCATGGCAAAATGGGGTTTTAGAAAATCTGCCATAGCGTATTTCCTGAACAAATCACGTTACTTCTCTGTCTTGGGGAAGTATCACAATAATTCTCTAGAAACATTTGTTTCTCATCTCTCTTAGCGAGTGAGAAAGGGAGATGGAGTAGGAGATCGAAACTTTGTTTTAAAGGGCTTCCCACAGGCAATGTATCCTATGGGCAGTGTGTTGTTTAGCTACTAAGGGTCCATTTGCTTAAACTACTGGAATTCATCCAGGACCACTTTACTTTTCTCAGTATTAGTACATTCTTTGGGAATAAAAAGTTTGTTTCTGCTGTCCCAGTGTTATTACTTACACAAAAAAGATTGATACATCCTTTGCAGTTGCATTTGAATAGATGGATCACACACAAAGACAAATAAATGTTGAAGCAAACCAAACCCAGCCAAATCATCAACAAGAAAATGAACAAAACAACTGTGTCTGGGTAGAGATGTTTGATCAGTTCTCCTGTGTGGTCTCTTTCTTATCCTGCTAACATTGCTTGGGTCAGGATTAAAAATACGCATGTTGGTGTTTCCTAAGTGTGTAGTATTTGGATATTGCCCAGGCAGCACCTGTAGTGTGTGTAGGTGTGCTTGTGTGGGAGGAGGAACTGGGAGGTTTGGGAGGTGCTTGGGTACCAGGACCCCTGACTTCACCTCTCCCTGTCTTCCCTGCTTAGGCAGGTGCTGTGGAGCTGTGCTGTTCCCCTTGGGAGAGTGGGGGTGTCTTTGGTGTCTTTAAATGAGAAACTCTTCAGAACAGAAGTCCTTGTAGTATTTATGATGCAACACATGACTCAAGCGAGGTCCTGATTTCATCTGTGGCTCCACGACACACATTTGGTATTTAAAAAAAAAAAAAAAAAGGACTGATAGCATTTCATTTTCACCCTTGGTAAGTTGTTGCATACCATTAACCTTTTCTTAACAAGATGATAATTAGTATCAGTGGAAATAAACTTATATTATGATAAAAAATAACAGTGTACTGCAGGTAGTAAAAGTGGTCTTCTGTGAATGGTAAACAAAACATAATTTTTGAGTGTCATGATACTAAATGAATTACATTTGCATCAAATAATTCTTCATTTTCTGTTTTGCTGCTACTTTCCTGCTATTAATTACTGATTTCAGTTAAGTTACAATTGTTTTGTTTCACTGCCTGTTTACTATGTGTCAGGTTCCTGCAGGAAATAATGATCAATGAGTTCCACTCATTGGTTTTGGGATTTTGTGTTTGTTTGCACAGTTAAATATGTTTTAAAAGGCTGAAGCCCCAAGTATATCATTGCTGCCACTACAAAGCCAGAAGTGCTTCTTACCTGTTTAAAAATCAGTATTTAGGACTGACTGAATGATAGGTTTCTTCCCCCATACTGGGTAAATAGTGTGAAAATATTAAGGGATTTCTTACAAGGGTGCCTTACAGAACTACTGATTGCCTGGACTTGCAATCCTTTAAAGTATTACCGATACCATAAATACAAACTGTGTGTCGGCACAGATAGTCTTCTGCTGATAAATATATTTGTAGATTTTAATGTTCTTGACTAAGACTGACAAGAGTGTGCCAGATGTGCATCCCAAGTTTGTGAGAAGATTTATTTTCCAAGCAGATAACTAATTTCCTTCAGGCCTCTGATATTCTGATCTTCTTGGAGCTATAATGCATGAAGCCAATTCTTAATTGGGCTTAAGGGCATAAATGTTATTGTACATGAGACAGTAATACAATTCCTGGGAGAGAAGCTGAAAAATAGTTGACGATCGTTAATCAATACTTTTTTTCCCTTCCTAAATAGAATGGAAAACAAAGCAGTGTGTTCGTCAAATGGGTACGGAAATTATTGTTAATCCTTCTGAAGTGCCTTCTGGTGGTAATGAAAACTGCATACCCAGTTAAGAAGAACCGAAAATAAATATTTGTCCAGATGAGAAGCCATGAGGAGGAGGTAAACAAGGCAATGGTAATAGGACTGTCGGAACTGTCTGAAAGCCAAAAGAACAGAGAAGAAAATCAGTTTGGATTTCATCAGCTAATTTAGGACAGAAGGTCACTGAGGGCAGCAAATCCCAAACTTTATCAGTATTAAGAGTATGCTCTGATATGTTCCAGGGTACATATTTATTTATTATTTCTCTTACTGGGCTTGGAGATGTTGTTTAACTCCTAAACCAGACCTTTCCCTTTTTCATTCAGCCACTATAGGAGAGGTGAAGCAGCTCTGTGGAAATCTTAGTGCCTGCAGAGAGGTGTCAAGTGGAGCCTGCTGAGTTGCAGCAAGGCTGAGAAATGTTTAAGTGACTCTTGAAATTGGGACTTAAGTTTTCACATAGCTTACATTGATGCTGGATGCTAAGTGTCCTTGCTCTAAAACTATTTGTGCTGTAGCAGCATCTACATGCTGCAAGGGAGGCTGCCTAGGCTAGACAACATAAAGACTTGTGGTAAGACGTAAATTGTTGTTCTGGACAACTGACATCAAAGTAGGACAAGGATGGAGGGGCTCTGGGCACTGATTCACCCAGAGTTTTTTTTTGGGGGGGGGCAGTGTAGAGGGAGTGGGGGATGTATTGTGTCAGCCAGACCCGCTGACTCTCCTGCCCTGCTATCCCCACACATCAGTGAAATGATTGCTTTCTGTTGTCCCAAACCTGCACATGTACTTCTTCCCTCGAAGGGGGATAGCTGCCTTTGAAGGGCTGCAGAAGGTAGTTTCTCCCCTGCACTGGTTAGTGCTGTCCCTTACTGGTCTTGCTTTCAGAGGGGCTGAAAATTTGCATCTTTAGCTAGTGGTGGTACTTAAGATTGGGTTGCAACAGCTCCTGTGTTAAAAGCAGAACTGTGAACTCTGCTCCAAAATGACTGAGGACCGGGTGTGAGGTGTTCACATTAGCGTTGGTGGGTAATGAGGCGTGATGTTGTACCAGCTGCTCACCACGCTGTACTGTACCCAAGCGTTCTCTCGAGTTAATCCTTGTGGCACATCTTTCTACTGAAAGGAATTTCTTATCAGAGGACCTACAGGAGTTATTTCCCTTCTGCATCAAATTTTTTTACCTTTTCCTTTTTGGACTGTTCTGTTTCTTGTGTTTTTTTTTTTTTTTTTCCCCTACTCTCTCCCTACTCCCCTCC
>VYZW01017329.1:109597-123262 GCA_013401315.1 Balaeniceps rex
CTGTGCTTTAATCCCCTCATGGTTTTCATGGCAGCGAGAGCTAGGTGAGGAGTCACATTTGCAGGGAGGACTAGTGAAAAGTTCTGTGCATGACTGGGTTATTGCTGAGCTTTGCTTTGCATGGACACAACTAGTTTTACTTGTGCATGTGCCACGTGGTTGTGTGGTGGTTGGCCAAGACCACCTTCTAGCTGAAAACTAACCCAGTTGCAAAGCTGGCAGCAGCAGTAACAGATTTCCTTTCTGTACAGCAGAAGCAGGTCTCAGCAATGTGCAGCAGATGTTGCCTACTGGATGACAGATGCATTTAAAATCAGTTGTAAAACTGGATTTGGGATTTTGCAAATTAAGTTGAACAAGGACAAGTGCTACTTAACGGTCTGCGTGCTTTAATAGAGAACTGTATTTCTGTTATGCTGAAGTTCTGTGAAAGAATAAAAGCCAAGACTTGGAGTTCTGCTCTAAGAAATATGACACTGAATTGCACCTGGACTCTGGAAAGCCACGTTTAGCCCTTGTTTTGCATATAAGCTCCATTTGGGTGACCATGTCTGGCTAGCGAAGTGGCATGCTGTATGATGCAGAGATCCCTGGTGTAGTCCAAGACCCAGAAGTGGGCATATTAATGCAGATGTGAAGGCAATTAGCCTGCGAACAAATGCTGCATTATTGCAGCTGTAGAGCTTCTGGGATGCAGTGCCAAATGTGGTTCTGGGCTGTGTGGTCAGAGCAGCCACTTTAGGATTTTGTCACACAGGACTCTGGTCTGTTCTGCTGTGAGAGTGACTTGGTGGCAGCGAGGCAGCTGGGTACTGTTGTGGTAAGGACCCTGAAAGCCAGTGAGTTACTTTGGCTGCATTTCAGATCCTATCTTTTAGATCATGTAGGTATCAACATAGATTATGCTGCAGTAACGCTGCTTTGCATTTTTTTTTTTTTCGTTCTAGTTTTGGAGGTGTATGCTGCAGGTACAGGGAGAGAGCTAGACAAACACCAATGTCAGTGTCAGTTTTGGGAACTGAGAGTTGAAACAGTTTGTACTGGTCCACTTTGAGGCTTTTTCTCAAATAAAACCTGAAGTGAAATCAAACTTCATGAAGAATGGGAAGACCATTTGAAGGTGTAAGCAGTGGCTGAAAACAGGTGACGTGCCATATGTGATGCACTTTCCACACCTAGGAGATGAGGTGGAATGATGGTGTGGCATTGTGCCAGTACCTCTGTTTATTTTATCTTTTCAAATGGCAGCTGTTCCTTTTAAATATTTTTATTGTGTACTTCTGAAATACCATTTTGATCATTCAAGGATAAATGGAAATAAGATGCTGTAATATACTGTGGCTGCCTGAATGGCTAAGAGTGGCCGTGCCGATAGGAAAACAATGGAAGGATCAAGAAATGACTGCTAAATAGAATATCGCAGCTGTCCCAAGCACCGAGACTGCAGTATATGATAGAGGCAAAACCCCTGTGTGTTTTAGAAAAGCACAAAACTTAAAAGATGGTAGCACAAAGATGTATAAAATATAAGGTAAATACATGCACTTCTAAGACATGTCTTATCTTTCCTTATATTGATTCTCATTTGAGAATGGAAGGGAAAGCTGTGTCAGGTTCCCAGCTCTGCAGTGATTGCTCTGAGGAATATCCAGTTTTTCCTGCTGTGTTGTCTGGGTGGAGTGCCCTGCTTTGTGCTCGTCTATTGCCGACGTGATAGAGATGCCATAAAAAAGGAGGTTGAGGATGGGTTAATGACTATCTCTGCGTCCCTACCATTGTACTGCATGGAGGTTTTTTGTTCTTAAGCTGGTGAGGTTTGCTACTGTATAATATACTGCAAATTTTCATAGGGAAAAAAGAACCCCCTCCAAAGTACTGGTATCTTTTCTAGTTTCAAAACATTTATTTGGAGTAGAGGGCAAGACACTTGTCAAGCATCTATTTGTGGTGAATTAAGTAGCATCAACAACAAAGTGAGAAGAACAGAAGGAGTGAATAAAATACGTTTTCGCCAGAAGGTTGCTATTTGCAAAGGAAACTCCTTTGATGGTTCGAACATAGAATCTCCTTTTAAAACTTCAATATGTTTGATAAAGAAATTGAGGGATTTCCATTGGGGAAACTCGAGATCTAAGGAACAATTGCCAGGAACAGTATATAAAATAGAAAACAAAGATCCTGAAAACTCTATACATGTTTGACTTTTGTATGCAAAAAGCAGGCTAAAAGAGAGCATGTGGATAGCATTCTTTGCTACATCTGATGTACACAACACTGAAGTGGTTAGGAATGTTTTCACAGTTTGTCATGTTATTATAGGAGCTAATTTAGAAAAGAATCTGAAACATTTGTGTCTGATGGAAAAGTTTCAAAAATAGTAGTTTAAAATTTATCTAGTAATGTAAATTCTTCTTTCCGTGGCAACAGGATCTTATCATTACTAATAAATACCTTAATTAAAAGATACAGTACAGCATTGTTGCTGAAATCGATTTTATGTACCATAATGAGGATGGCTTGACATAAACATTTCTGGTGGGTTGAAAAGGGTGGCAAACTTTCACCAGCAAAATTTAGGGGAAATTACTTTTTTTTTAAATTTTTACAAATCTTTCTTTCAACTGAACTGCTTGCATATTTTTTTGCAAACAGTGTGAAATTCAGAAAATCTCAGTCTTTTATTGCTGGTCAAAGAAAAACAAGCAACCCTGAAAATTAAGACTTGTGTCAAAATGGAAAGCTTTTGCTGGTTTTATCTGAGTAATAAATTTTTCCAAGACTTCACCTGTTGTAATCTGTAGACAAGACATAATTGAAAAAGAATGTGTTCCCATGATTGCTTTTTTCTATCTGGATAAAACTAGTTTTATCAAAAAAGTCATCCTCTTGTATTTGCTTGAAAGTTTTAAATGGGTAAAAATGCAATAAGCCTATTCTGAAGAATTAAAAAAAAGTAATAGTTTTATGACAGCTGCTGAGGCAGCCCCATTAATTAGCCTTCTTGGTTACAGCATGACAGTGATGCAGAAAGTACTGAGATACTTGGTTTTCTTTTTCCCCATGGCCTTTGCAGAAAAAGGAGTACATTGTGCACCTTTTCCCAAGGACACTTGCAAGCACAGATGTTATTTTTAATGTAATAATAAATAGAATTATGCTTTTTTTTTCCTGTATATTGCTGGAAAACAACATTGGAGGGTATATTATTGTCAAACAGATTGTCATATGAAAATTCTTTATTTCCCATTGTAGCACACAGTTTGAATGAGTATTCTAGTTACTCCGGTTATTCTTCCTTAGCTGTTGTCTAAATGTTTAATGTTGAATATAATCTGTCTTTTGGAAATTGCACATACAATTTATAGGCGCTTCCTGTTATAAAGCATAATTCATGTGCATACACTTTCCTGCAGTATTGGGTAACTTGAAAGTTTAGCTGCTTGTTATGGAGCATCTACTTTAGTAGATGGGCAAGGCTCTGGAAGCTGGTGGTGAGGTATTTGCAATGAGAGGAAGAAATCCAATGACACTTTTTGTTGTGTTAAATACCTTAATAATGATTAAATATTACCAACACCACCCAGTCAATAATATTTTTTTTAATTGGAAGATTGCCATTTTGATGAACTTCTAAAAATACTTTTACAAAAGCTTAAAAAATTGAAATCTTTTGCTTGTGAGGTAAAGAGTAAAATTATCCACAAAACCCCAGAAGAAAAACAGATTTCATTTATAATTTTTCACAAAAGCTCCATAATTCTTCCACCAGCATTATGCACCACCAGAGAGCTGTTAAGAGTGTATTTGATTACAGGATTAGCCATGCCACAACCACCTTCTCACTTTTATTTTCCCTTCAGAGGCTGTTGCTGCCAGAGGCAGTTGCCTTCCCCCGTGCCCAGCACCCTCCCTTTGCGCAGGATGCTCTTCTGCGCCGGCTGGGCGCTGGCGCAGCCACGGGCCAGGCCTGCTCCCGCTGCCCGTGGCGTTGTGCCGGAGCAGCTCTGCGCTTACCTGCAGTGTTGATGGAAGTGGAAAATCTTGGGGTAGGGCAGGCCCCCACACTGGGATTCAGGACAGTTTTCCCTGGCCTGAGTAAAGATGTATTTGGTAGTCGTCCAAAAGCTGCTGCTGTGTGTTTAGCTGGACAGCTGTGGTCTCTGCTCTTGTAAATCCGCAAGGATTTTCCAGGCGTCTGGGAAGGGAGGAGTGGGGAGGATATCCAGCTTGTGGTTCTAGAGAGAAGCAGCCAGCACTTTATTTTGAGGGGGGTGGGTGGGGGTGTGTGTGTGTGTGTATAACCTTCTCAGTGGATCAGTTGCAAAGAATCCAAACTACATATATGCAAGGAAAAGATCCTCTCTGTGCAGCAAGATTTAGCTTTTTCCTTCTTAATTGCAGAAATCTCTTAGATTTTGCTTGATGAATTAAGTGTGGTCAAAGAATATGCTTTGACCACACTTAATTCCCAGTTCTAGATTGTATTTTGGGTATAACTAGTACTGTGGGTCCTGTTACCCTCTTCAAAAGGGACTGAATACTGGAAGGTGTGCATTCTGTGGTCTGTCCAGGTGCTACCATGTTTTTAAAAATTTCTACCCTAAAGCTAAGAAGTCTAAAGAATTGGTGTAACACATCCATTATTGTGGAAAGCAAGAGTGATTTTATCAATTTAATTTCTAATCTGACATTAAAATAAATCCTTTACTGAAATGGATTACATATATGCCATGTTTAGCAGATCTTCTCTAAAGAAATTCTTGTTGTCAGCAGATTACTGAATAATTAAGATGATTCAGAGATCCCTGTCAATACAGGGATAGAATATATAGGTGAATATTTTAAGTGTTGGATAGGAACCAGAACTGCTGTCCTGGACAGGCAAGAATGGTAAAAGCAAAGCTGTCGGTTCATATCATTGGAGTTAACACTGGGTAAGGTGATGAGAATGATTTTCCTGTAAAGATAAAACACGTGGAAATGAATAAACCCCCCAGCAACCATTGATTCTTTTTTATTTACCCATCTCTTATTCTTCAAGAAAAGGAAAAGTGAAAACAGTGTTCACTGATGGGGATGGCAAAGTGTATTCGCTATGCTTGTCTCATTTACCTTGTTTAATTTTTGATTTATGGTCTCAGTTGGGAAGTTGTGCTTTGGTTCTATGCCTTGTCTTAAGGCTGATACTTGCTGAGTAAATGTGAATGAAAGAAAATACACAGGCTGTGACCACACAACCAAGTCTTGTGTGCTGAATGTGTGGTTGGTGGTTGTGCTTGCCTGCAGTACTGCTTTGGTCTGCTGCAACGATGTTAGGCCTGCCATGCTATTGTGATGGCTTCCTCTGCTGTGCTTAGACCAGGTGCTCATCTGTGTTTAACAATATCTATTCACAGTGCTTGAGTGACCTGCAGGTAACAGCAGGTGCTGAAGCTTTCTCTTACTGGGGATGTTCTGGCTTTTCATTCAACCTTTACCAAATGTTCTCTCCTTAGGGCAGAATTATCCAGTTCTTTGGTTCAATTACCATTACTGCTGGCCTATTTGCCTTTGAGCTGGGGGCAGCGCAAAATAGGCTCTAGCCTTAAAGACATCATCAACTCAATATACCCACATATGTATCCATGATTGCATTTGACTTGAGTGCTGTTTACTGATTGCTGCTTGGTAATTTGCTCTATTGAATGCTCTTTCTTCCATGGTCAAGTGCAGAAGAGTGCTATGTGAGGTAATTATGGCTATGCAGTGTTATCTGTAGGGCTTTAGCACAGAAATTTTGCCTCTCAAGTGCACACATCCCATGTCTGTCTGAGAGCCATGGATGGCAGGACTCCGTTGCATTCAGCTGATGGGGAAGGTCATCTTTGTATTGAACTATGAGTGTTTGTATCTTGAGCTTTGTAAGGTGGAACAGTTGAGATGTCAGTGCTAAGCAGAGAGGAGAATTCCTGGGGATTGCGAGGGGAAAAAAACCCCAGGAGATCTTGTGCCTTATCTGTTTGGTGGTGATGGTACCCCTCCGCTGTTACAGCACTTGGCTTACATGTTCCTCGGGGCTTCTGGAAACAGTAGGAAAAAAAGTGCTGACAAGGGTGACAGTAGCTGGCCTTACACCAGCACATTGCTACGGTTAAGTGGTGTAGGGGAGAGGTACTTGAGGATTACAAGGAGGCAGTGGGAAATCAGAGGGAAAAGTGTTGTATTTGCATAGCAACCTGCTGAGGATTGAAACCTGAGGGAGAAATTCTGGATCAGTGTAGTTTGTCCAGGTGGATGACGACAGGTACTTGAGCACTGAGTATCCTAGCCAAAGATAGCTGATTTTAAAGACTGACATTAAGTGATGGAGTAAACACCCATATCAGGGTTACCTGCCAGCACACGTGCCTCCTGGTGTGTTCCATGATTTTTTGCTGGGGCCATATATCCACAGTATTTCTGTGGTCAGTGTGTGTGAGTATAGATCCCACTCTTAACACATGAGGGGAGGAGATGGGAAAAATCCTGAGACCTGGGCAGAAGAACATACGCTTATTTGCTCTATATAGTTTTCAAATAAATTTGCACCCTAAAGTGTCTGCCTCAATTTGTCTTGGCCAAAGGTGTCCAGCTATCCAAAGCCGCTGTATGTCTCACTAATGTTGTTCAAGAAGAGTGATGGAAGGACGACAGTAGGCAGTGATTTGTCTGCATTGCTGAGAGATTGCAGAATGCTGCACAGTAAACTGGGAGGGGTGAATGGGAGAGAAAGCCTAAAACATAAAACCTGTATAGTACAGACAGACTGAAAATTGGTTGATGGGACTTACCAGTAAGAGACAGCAAATTCTTTTCTGAAGAATTGTATACTCACTGTATGTAGAGGCAAAACTAGCTGCAAGTGTGGAAGGGCGCAGTGAGACTGCAGAGTCATTAAGTCCAGTTTCCTGCAACTCCTGTACGTTGCAGGGTCTGTTCAGCAGGGTCAGAGTGGATGTTGGCGGCAGAGGTTCACCAGAGGTGAGCGGTGGAACTGGGTCCCTGGCTCAAATGTCAAGCCACCAAATGGTCAGCAGTGGAGTTTCTGGACTCAGCCTTTGTAATATGAGGTGCCTGTACCTAAACTTAGGGACTGGTATTACACCTCGGAAATGATTTATGCTTGCAGTGTGCTCTTGCAGCTTGTTGGCTTACTATACTTCTGTGAACCACATACAGGTAATTCTGCCTATGGTTTGACATTGATGCATGTGAGGAGATTGCACGCATTAGTATGGGCTTTGCATAGAAATGATTTGGCACCTGAAATCCTTTTCTTATTGTGCTGTCCTCTGCATTGCTCTGTTAGTAATCTTATTGGTGCTTTTTGAAACCTGCAATTACAGTGAGCTCTGTGATTGATGGGAAGCAGCATTAAAGGATTAATGAGTTGAACTGAATATTTTGTGATTCCTTGAAGTGTCAACATCAGCATGCAACAGCACACTGCTGATTAGCTTGATTCAGTCTTTGGCAGCCAGCACAAGGCATTATACCGAGATGGTGTGCACTTCAGCCACTGCAGAAGGACTTGCTGTCAGAGTTACAGTGATACAGGATTAAAAAAAAATTAAACCTCTTTAGAAGTGGGACCATGTGGCTACATGCTTTGCAGGTATAAATTGACATGGCATGAAGGCTCAAATTGGGTGTGCTCTTGGCTTTGCCTCGCAGAGTGGAAGTGGTCATTCTGGTTCAGTGGCAGTCTTTGCTTGTAAGAGCCAATGGTCAGAAAATACTTGTAGAACCTACTATAATTGAATAGGAAGTTTAATTTTCAATATATTTGCTCTTTAGATGTTAGTGTCCTGGCTGCCTTTCCTTTCCCAGGTGCTTTCCTTTCCTGTCTTTCCTTGAAAAAAAAAAGTTTGTATAAATTACTCTGTGTGTATATATACATACAGCCATATATACATACATGCGTATCTGCACAGCCAAGTATTGAGGACCAGAACCTGTGCAGCTTTCATAAACCCTCTGTTCTCTTTGACGTGGGTGCTGAATGTAATTACTTCAAGTGGCCTCTGCTTGTGTGGTTAAGTTAACATTGCATGCCCTGTCAGACACCTTCTCTATCTCAAATCAACACATGGTCTAGAGCTTTGACAAGTGTGGTCTGATTTAGTTAATGCTGTAGCTGTACTTGCTTGCTCCCAAGTGCTTTCCTTGTATCTTTTGAAAAAATATGCCGTCAAAGAGACTATTCCAGAACAAAAATGTGTTAGTGGAAATGTTGCATGGGATCCCTTGGGCCCTGTGCTTGGTATGTCTTGGTTTTATGAATGGTTATGTGGTAGGACCCACTGAGGTTAATAGGGCTGCTTGTGTGAGTAAGGATTACTTTCAAGAATGACAGTGTGCTGTGTCAGAGCCCAGTTTTCTTTTTTGCTCATAAGAACAGTTGCCACAGTGGTCAGCTTAGGGCTGTTGGAGCAGTTTTCTGAGTATCTGCTTTGAGTGACCAGCCCCTATTAAATCAAACCCCTCCATTTTGAAAGCCCCTTTGAGCCTTTGAAAATCTTTCCCTTGAAAAAAAGCTGGAGATGAATTATGTATGTAGCATTTTGAAATGTACAAAGACAAGCTCTTTGCTCAGCACCTATAATTACAGACAGCATTCTGATCCTGAATAGAGGGTTTTAAAGGAAGATCACATTCAGAGCTGCTCATTAATTATGTTACTGAGTGTTAGCCCTTTTAATAAAGGAAAAAGTGCATTCTTCCTTGGCTGAAATGCAAATACAATAGAGATCATGTCACTTCCCAAGGAAGCATTATTTAAAACTAGAATGATGCTTGTGCCTACTAATTAAAAGTTAATAAATCTGCAAAAAATGGGATTTCTAAACCAGATTTGAATTGGTTTGCCATTGTTACTTGTGACTGAGGTCTCTGGGTGAGGCACCCAGAAACCCTTGCTATGTGTCCTTGTCTTCCTCAATTAACCTTTAGACTGGGTAGTGTTGTTAATGTGCTGTTTCTGTGATGCCACTGTCATTCATAAAGGGACTAAGAGGCCACCAAAGGCTAAGTATTTATATGTTTTATTCAGAATTAAAAAAAAAAAAAAATTTAAAAAGTTTTTTTAATGAATTCCAAGTTGTGTATGCTTCCACGTATGTTTCTAGTACGACCATAGAAATAGATTGAGTGCTAGTCAGTCCTTGTAGCTCAGACAGTGCCTCTTTTGTCGTGTTGCTGCACAAAATGTTACTCAGATTCTTAATGCACTTGACCTCAGTTACATCTAGATGATGTATCGCAGACCAAAAAAGCTGTTAAAGGAACCTTTTAACATTGCCGAGTCAAAAGGCTCATTTCAGGAAACACTGGAATAAAGGGTGTTTGTGCAGTCTTTGTGGCAGCCTTCTACATACGTATTATAAAGCAGTCTTTAATTATAGGATCATATTATTACTTGTTTCCACAGAACTTCTGTCTCATTAAGTGGATGGTATGGATGTTGCTCCATTTGGGAACAGCCACTCAGTGTTTTTGTTTTTCTCCTGTATTTTCAGGGCATGTCTTCATTCTCCTTGTTTTCTGCAGACTGTGTAAGACTGTTCTTTTCTGTATCAGTCATTCTTACATTATCTTGCTCTGTCACATGTTTAGGAATTTATATTTTGGAACTGTGAAGTGAAATAAAGGTGCACTCACAACTGTAGAGGTGGAACAAACTTTTAAAGTCCAAGTAACCCTACTTGTAGGTGTCCAGTGGAAGCTGCTCAGGTTCACTGTGGAGTCATCAGCACTCTGCTCTGACCCTGTGTGAGCAGTCTGGGCACAGAGGTAGGACACCAGACCCTGGGCAGGGGCTGGGAAAGAAACAGTTGTCTAGGACGTCCCGCTTTGACTCCAAGGCCATCCTCGTCACACCTGCATGCTTCTTTCCCCATCCCCAGTCCTTGTTTTATTAGGTGCCTTTGGGTTGTGGTGTCAGAGAGAGCTGTCCTACAGATACCTCCTTTGCTTCATCCCTGGAGTAGCTTTAGTTTCTGTGAGAGTGAGGAGCAGATCCTGTGGAAAGACATTGTGATCTTATAATTAAAACCTGTGCATCAGGCAGCTGGAGTCTAAACTGCTCAGAAACGTTAATTCTTTAACTTCTTAACTTTTTTTTTCTTATCTAGAATGGTAGAGTCTTTTTAGATTATTCAAGATTCATATTTACCAAATCAGCCCATTTGAGTGTTACAGATCTCTAAGGTTACTACAAATTGAATTGATCTGTTTGTTAGATCTAATTAAGAAATATGCTTCCCCAAAGTAATCCTTCATGCGTGTGACACTTAGAAACTCCAGAAGAACTTTCATTGATTTCTGGTATGAATACCTTAAATTGAACTTGATTTTTAGAAATGAGTGTCATTTGGCTGCTGTTCTTTTTTCTTCTCTGTATTATTGAAGCTTTGCATTACATTATTCTTTGATTTGCTGGTTGTTGAAAGGAAACTGCCTATGGCAGTTGTTAAGGAGTTTTTCTCAACTATTAACCCTTAACTAGGCCTGCTTATGGACTTTTCAAAGTTGTGTAGCTGCTGTGAGCCTGTTTAACGAGTACCCTTAGCATCAGCTGAGACTGTGTGACAAACTTGTGTTTGGTGCAAGCACCCAGCGGAGGTGTCCTCTGAATTGAGGTCCATGTGTGTTTTCAAAGATTTTCTTGGGAACTTGCAGTAAATAACTTAATCTCTCTGTACCTCAGTTAGCCTTCCGTACTGGGATAACTAATCCTTATCCATATTGTAGAAGAATTGGGAAGGTGAAGATTGTAGACTGGGAGGTGTTTAGACATTAAAATAATAAGAGCCTGTAAGACAGAGGGAGACTGTTCATTTAACGCTTCCTCTTGAAAAGTTGTGATTGGCAGGGCTGAGTGTGGTAATGTGGTTGGCAAGCGGTGGTCAGTGGTGAAGCTCTGACTGACTCTGTGGGCTCAGGACCAGATGTTGTGAAAGTAACAGGAGAAAAACTCAAGGATTTGTTTTAGGGAGAGAATGGGAACATGTAGATTCTCTGGCAGCAGAAGAAAGCAAAGATACTTTTCAAGCATCTTTTCATCACTACAGAGGAAGGAACAACTCACGTTGTAGTTCCCCGAGATGTGCGTCCAAGGTGGATCCTTAGCTGCTATGAATCAGTGTCATTCCCTGGCATTTTGGTAGAGCTGTGCTGATCTGTCCTAGCTAGGAGTCAGACTTTTGAGTATGAAATCTCATGGAAGAAGAAAAAAGTTTCAGGCAATTCTTTCCTCACAGAAAGCTTCCAACCATGTTCTCTCTTACAGTGTTGATGCCAATAAATTGAAAATTGGCTAAGCAGGTAATAAAAGGATGTGGTTTAATTTTACTTGCAACTCTATAGATCCAGAACAAACTGCCTGGAAATCAGAATTGCTGCGAGGAAGACATTGCCTATGAATGAGAATAGGAAGCAATTCAGAAGTGCCTCATCATGAAAGGATAAAGAATTTACTTGAATAGGAGCAGTGTTAGAGCAACACTGATCACTTTTGAAAGTCAGTTTTTTTCTTTTGTTACATATTTTCTGGCTCTGTTGGTGCCTTTGCAGTGTGTCGAGTTGCACCTTTGAAAATGTGTTTAAGCATTAAAAAATGGCAAAAGGATAACAGGATCGGTCAAAGAACCAAACAGAAGCTTTGAGGGCCTGTCACTGCAGAAGTACCGATAATGCACAATGTACTTTTGGTGTGAATTCCTGTCGCTGGAACTGGGAGATTAAAGTTGAAAGGGTATGTGCTCCTTATAGCTCCTGGGAAACTAGGCTCTCAGCTTCCATTAACAGTATTGAATGTGTATCTGCTCATTTTTTGCACAGCAGGGAAGATGCCCCACAGATCTGTTACGTTACTCCCTCTTCAGCTCTGAGCCATAGATCATTTTTCATGTGTAAACAATCTAAAATATTCTGGAGTTTTTAGGACTCATTAAACTTTTAATTTCATGAGACATTGGTAAGAGAGGCTATCAAAAGTACCACAGCAGATGAGGAACAGTCTTACTCCAATTAGAGATAAAGTGGGCTTTGAAATTTATGGCTTTTTAAAGAAACAGAAGATGCATTTGTTCTCCCTTCACACAGACCGCTGTGAGCGGGCTGCAGCAGTAGGCTTCAAAAGTGAACCTCGGTCCAAAATGTGAATTAGCCTAGTCTGTTTTCAGGGACGAGGTCTTCCGAGTACATCCACAGCTCCTGTGGCTCAGCTTCATCCCATGCAGGCAGGCAAACAACCAAAAATCTTGGACTGTCCATTGTGTGCAGAAGGCAGATCAAAGAAAGGTAGATGCGCAAGGCTGGAAGGAATTGCAAGAGACACAATACAGACCTTGGTTGTGGAGGCAAGTTCCCCAAGATATCCCTGTCCTGTTTACCTGGTTCTGTTTGACTGTCCAGTGAAGGTGGTGTACAGCTTCAGTAGGTTCCTAATTTAGTTAGATTAGCCTAAATCTCCTTTGCAAGTCTTTCAGACACGTTCAACAACTGCTAGCTTTATACTTTGGAGGATTATCTCCTGTGTTACAGCATGTCTGTGTTTCAGACAATCGTTAAGAGTACTACGTTGATGGCTCTGACAGAAGAGCTCTGGAAAATCTGACTGTGGAAGCCGAATATCCAGTTGTTAGCTTTGCTTTTCTGCAGGGTGTGACTTGCCTCCACACAGTACAGCAGAGAGGAATGTGGGTTTGCACTCCACTTCCTCCTGTGCAAAGTCATGTACCTAGGCTCAGCCCGTTGGGCTTCAACTGAGATTTTGGTGGATGAAGCTGTGTACTGAAACATTTCTTTTTGCTGCCTCTGTGGCAGCACTACTACAGCACTTTGCATCATTGAGTTTCATGGCATTGCTTTTGGACGATTTTGGACCTAATGAAATACATGCAAACTCTCTTGGCTCAGTGCTTTTTTCTGGCTAGGCACACAAAATATTGCAAAGAAATGAGCCTCAGACTGACCCTTCTAACCCTAACCCCTGAAGAGTATAACATGTCTGTGCTGCCCTTTTTCTGGTAAATACGCTATACTGTAACAGAAAACTAGATTAGACCAGTTTGTCTTGGTTGGTTCTTTACAGAAGCAGATTTGCCAATTTTGATCATCTAACCATCTTTTGGATATTTATAACTGAGTAACGATTTTTTTCAGGAATCTGAGTTAGACAACCAGGTCTCTAGTTCCCTGTGTGGTCATTATCCTCTTTCCTTTTTATGGTCGTCCTGTGCATGCCTTCAGGCAGCGCTTTAGGATTTCCCTCATCTCCTGTGAATTTGCAGTGTCAGTGGTTTCATCCATTAGTGTGTGGTTGTTTTGTTTTGGGTTTGGTTTTTTTTGTTTGTTTGTTTGGGTTTTTTTAACATAATAAAATTGTAGTTTAATTTCATCTGCTTCAGCTGTCTTACCTACATGAGTATCTTCTTAATATTCTTTAAACATATCTCTCTGTTTTGGTCAGCACTATAGTTACTTGATGTCCCAGCTTTCTTTTGCCACAGAATAGTTTACCTTTGTGTCTTTATTCCATCTCCAGCACTTGTAGCTTTCCTGCACTCATTTGGCCTCCCATGAAGCCCTGCTGACCTGTGCAGAGTTGCTTGAGATCTGTCTTTTTTTTTTTTTTTTTTTTTT
>VYZW01017329.1:123292-142021 GCA_013401315.1 Balaeniceps rex
TTTTGAGATTCACTACCCTTAATCTGCTGCACTTGTTCCTTTCTTCTGTTGGAATAGTTGATGTTGTCATTTCATCATCACCATTACCCAATCCATCTCCTGCCTTCAGATTTTCAAACAGTTTCTCCCTTTTAGCCAAACCAACTCCATCTTCTGAAATGAAACATACCCAGAGTGTTAGAAGATCTTAACGTGTCCAGCTGTGACAACGGATATTTTGGGTAAGCACAGCTGTCTTCATAGCATGTGTCTCTCTCTCGGGGCTGGCATAGGCTGAAAGATGGCAAATACTGGGCAACTTTATTTTGCTATTGCATGTTACTGGAAAGCTGTTAGTGAAAGTCTTTGCTAACCAAATCTGTCAGTGTGACTCCTTGCAGGAACACCAACTTCACATAAAAGCTGACAGCATTAGCAAATGGCACTCTAGTTATAGGAAAGGGGTAGATAAATTATTCAATATAGGCATGGTCTTTAAAAACAACTCCTGATTTTATTAGCCAACATGTAGCAGTGCTAATTGTGTTTTCTCTGAGTCAAGCAATTGGCATGATACTTTATTTATTACTAGTCTTTTCCTAAATGTGTCCTGGGTGTTCACTACAGGCTGCATGAGTCAGGGCTGTGATTCTGAAAATCTTGAGGTTCCTAAACCAGAGTTAACTGAGTGTAACTAAAGCAGAAAAGTTAAATAGGTGTCTGATTGGTGTTTCATAACCATATTATATCACTAGCAACTAGTCTGTTTCCCTTTTATCATGACCCAAGATATTAGGATGAGTCTGGAGTCTCTCAAGGAGTAAATTTTGCGGACCAGGCCTTAAAGATGCTGGGAGTCCTGCTTGCTGGAGGTGCTAGGGTTGTGTGCTTGTCCATCATAAGCTCATCAGAAGCTTTATAAAAGAGATCCTGCTGGTACCGTCCCTGCTCATCTCTTGCTTTGGATACGGACCTGGGAGCTCCTCAGAGATTAGGAGGTGCTGAATGGGGTTTTGCTCAAGAGGGGAATGTTATGTGTGAGTTGTTAGATGGTTGTGTTTTGCTGAGCATTATTAACAGTGTCTGGACAAGTAGCATCTTCCTAAAGAATGCCAAATCTTTGGTGCTTGACACTGCACTTGGGGGTGGGGCCTTAGACAAATCTCATTTAGTGAGTCTAACCGGCTTAGAGCTCATTTCCTTCTCAGACATATGGAATTAACCAAAGATAATAGGGACCACGCCTGGCCAGCATATTAAAAGAACTGACTGTTCATTTTCTGGTATTGAGAGGAAGGAAGAAATAGTTGAGCTTGAGTTTTTTTCCACTTTTCTCCTGGTTACACCTCCATCTTTATCCTCAGTTACGACAGCAGTGTGCAGTACAGACTTAATCTTTTTTTGCCTTTCAGAAAGTAGCCCCATGCTTAAAAGCAGCAGGTAGGATTGGGGTCTTTGCTTTCTGCTCATGATTCAGCCACTGCCTTACGTTAACTTTGGCAAGACACTGAGTCTGTCCTTCAGTACCTTTCTGTGAAATGAAATGCTTCATTTCTAAGTTTGATAAAGTCAGAAGCAAGACTCCCATTACTTTCAGTGGCAATCCCTATGCTCATGGGTACAGTGAGACATAGCAAAATCGACTAAAAGTACAAAGTGCTTTTATTCCTGCTAGTATTTATCCTCTCCCCACCCTTGCCCTGTCAAGCAGTGAATATCTCATACAGCTTTGTTCAGCTGTGATTTTTTTGTTGTCCACATTCTGGCAGAAGTTAATTCTCCAGGTGTGGTGCATGCTGATTAAGGGTGATAGTACTGGAAAATGATCCGTTTGCTGGCTGTTGGCTTGAAGCTGGGAAGGGAAGTCAGTCTGTTCTCCCTCCTTGGGCAATTCAATGCAATTCATAAATACCAACAATTTGCGCTTCTCCCCTGCCCAGCCTTTCCCAGGATTTGCAAAGCAGTAATCAATCCTCGTTTATGCTGTTGTGATAATACTATACTCATCTTAAGATAGTAGTGGTAGTAACTAGAGCACCAAGTAATTCAGGATGTGCCCAAGGTCATGCACTAAACAGCTGTAGCACCAGAGAGAATTCTCCTCTGTGACTGCTCGACAGCACTTCCCCATTGCAGCTTTTCTGTGGTACATGATACTCAATTACATGATATTCAACTTATAGGTCCCATCAGTCTGGTCTGCAGCTTGTAAGCACATCATTTTTTACTGTGCGGTATAACTGTGAGATTCCTGGAAACAAGGAAGCTTTTGGTAAATTAAGTAGTATTATCTACGCTCTTTGTTTGCTGACTCCTTGTACTTTTGGTTGTTGCTGTTACTATCCTTTGTAATTTTTGGTGAATTATCCCCAGTGAAACTAGATACATGGAAGATCTTGCAGATCTCCTTTCTGTAAAGTAAGAAGGGGTTTAATTGTTTCTGTGAAACTCTGATCCTAACAGAAACCATCAGTGTAGACTGTGTTTCAGTGTAATCTGCTTTTCTGTGGATATCCACTTTATATGAGAACAGGCATTCTGAAGGCCCAAGCTCTTTGGTGAGCCACAGTCCGATGCATATGGAGGGATGTAAGCTGTGATGGCAGGAGAGGTTCTAGTCATTGGAAAGGCGAGTTTGTACATTACCAAAAGCAGAGAAGGAAGGTATTTTGTTAATCGCGTGTTGCAATTCATGAGTTTTTAATTCATTCAATAAAATATGATAGCCTGTTCCCTTTAACAGCTGCTGCTCACTGAGAGCTTTTGCTTTGTTTCAGATTGTGGAAACCTGAACTAAAATATCCTGTGACTGACAACGTGGCAACGACACCAAAAGGTGGGTTTTCTGGTTTTGTTGGCCTCGTATCAGTCATTCTAGAGCACTGGCAATGCTGCACATATCAACTTTACTAGGATGGATTGCCTAATGAATCTATGTGGCTTGTTCAAACAAGACCAAATAGTTTGACAGGACTCCTCCTTTGTCTGTGTGTGTGCGTGTTGTGTATTTTGATGGTGTTTTAAACAAAGACTGTGTACATTTCCTGGGCTACACAGTGAAGGTGTTTATGGCACAGAGGTGGAAACTTAAGTGAAAATAAAAACGCATTGAGATTTTTGCCAACTTTTTTGTGCAGGTGCCTGTTTTCTGTAGGAAATGTCCTACTGGCAGTGCAACTTGAGCTATCCAAAAGCTGGTGCTGCTGAGTACGAGCAGTGCAAGCTGAATCTATGACGTGGCATTTCTCTCTTCTCACACTTCAGATTTAGGGTTCATGGCTGCCAAGAATGTTCTCTGCAACATGCGCTGATTACTTGTCTGTCAGTCACCACATGCTCACCTTGTTTGGGGGTTCGTTGCTGTGCTTTGTTGAAATGGTTTATTGGGTTGTTTACGGAATACGCAAATTTGCAATGCAGCACAGATGCAAAGAAATGCTGATCCCTAGTTTTCCCACTGCACCCTGGCATTATCTGTTCAGAGGAGGGTTGGTATAATGGGTGCAGACAGCTTTTGGTTATTTGAATGGCTCAAGTGAAAAACTTGAGAGCCGGAAAATACCATTTTCACTTTATCCAGTGGTTGTTGCAAGGGCAATTATTTGGTCATTCCTCTTCAGCCAAGAAAAGTGCTGATCTCAGCTACTTGAAGTTTTCAAGCACCAGGTTTATCTGGCAACACTGCACAGCCATGATGAAGTCATAGGTTTGGTTTTGTTTTTTTTCTTTCCTAGAGCTGGTTCTTGTCCTCCTTCTTTCTAGGATGAGGAATGGAGTGAAAACTGGGACATGTATTGCCTGCATCTGTGTGCTGGGGGCAGTTTCTTCTGGCTGCAACATTGCTGCTCTTACTGCAGACCCTCTTTTCTCTCTTGGAGGTCATAGTTCTTTTTTCCTATGTCTGAAGGCATGAGTCTTTCTAAAGCAGGAGAGCAGGCGGCAGTATTTCAGTGCAAAGCAGCAGTATCTCTGCTGGGTATTTCAGAGTGCAGTGTTTGTTGCCAGCTCTGAAATACTGCATTATAACTGTGACGGGCTGCAGTGCAGACATACTGTTTGTATTTTCAAGATGCTAAAAAGAATTGCCATCGTCTTGTAAGCCTTGTCTCGTGTGTTTGGAAGGCAGTGAGAGAAACAGGTGAGGTGTGAAAATTTATCAGCAAGCCTCTAGCTGTCAGTACACTTGAAATGAAACTGCCAGGGTCCTGCTCATGGTATTAATCCTTTTCCAGCGAGAAAAGGTCTAGCTTTGATTTCAGTGACTGCAAGATGCTTCTTTTATCTGCTCCTTGTCAGCCTCTGCATGTCATTGAACATGATTCATTAGGCAAAAAGTTAAATGGTCAGGAAGAGCCAGGTCTTTCAAAGTTGTCATGAGGCCAAGCCCAATAACTCCAACGGAAGAGAGTGATTTGAGGATCTGAGCTTAAAGTGTAGACGAAGCTGTTTGGTGGGTGCTCTTTGCAAAGAGCAACAGTGAAGTTGAGGAGAATTCATTCTGCATTTTAATTCACTGGTGCTAGTCTGAGCTTCGAAAGTCTTGATGGCAGATGTTGAATGCACTGTCTGCTCTTACCAAAAGCTCATCACAAACAGCGATGTGTGTAACCAGGAAAGTCAGTGCAGGCTGGGGAGCTGTCGGCTGAAAGGGATAGGTAAAATCCTGTCTGCTCTTAGGGGTGAGTAGTAATCCAATTCTCCCTGTGCCCAGAATATGGGTACTTTCAGCTGTGTTTGAACTGCTCACAATTTATCATGTGGAGAAGATGTGTCCTTGCATAAATGGAGAGCAAAAAAGCTTCCTGTAATTAAATAATCGGTTGCCTAAATCCCATTTTAGTAAGCTGATCAGTGAGTGCAGGCTGAAGGAGCAGCCCCAGACCAAGGCTGAATAAACACCTTAAACTTTAAATTTTGTTAGTTCTTTTATCTGATACTATTCTCTTTTCACTCTTCTCCCATGTGAATCTAAGGCATGTTCAGATGATGTTACTTTTTCACAGCATGCTGAATGTTCAGCTCTCCCTTTTGTCTTGATTGCCTTCCTTATGACCCTCTCTTAACCTTGTACGTAACCCACATAATGGCGCAGAAAAAATCTTCACCCGTTTCTTGGTCTGACTGTTGCATCACTTTCTGGGCTGCCCCAAAGCACCTTCCCTCTCTTTGCTCATCACATAGCAGTTGCGTATCTTGCACAAAGGAATGAAAGCAAGGCCGTTTGTTTCAGACCTGTCTCTGCAAGCTCAGGCATATATTGAACCTAAATATTACCTAATTTTTTTACACTTACAGGCAATAAAACCCAAATCATCAAAACAAAACATGAAATGTAAGCATAACACTTGTGTGTTACTGAGAATCTGAAAAACAAAAAGGCAACAAAACCATGTTTTTAAACCTTATCAGAATATTTCACAGGAAGAACATGAGTGTGTGTAGGAAATAGTTCCCAGACGTGTACTAATTCGTGGTGAATTTCCATGTTGGTATGAACAAAAAAATGGAGAGAATTTTTTCAAAAGCCCGAAGATCTGCATTGCCTAGCTTAACGTTAAGCCCTTGTGTATGGCTACTGCTTGCAAAAAGTGTGTTCACACTGCTCTCCTCCTGCAGAGAGCAGAGTACGTAGATTAACACCTCAGGAGGGCTGTGAAGGTCATGTGTGGTTGAGCCATTTTCTGGAGAACCTCTCTCTTTCCATTGAATTTAGAAAAAGCTTTTGGTTTTTGGACACATCTGCTCTCTGTTGAATGTGAGGTATGAAGAAACTGAGTGAGCTGGTGTCCTTACAAGCCCTATAAACAGACAGATCTAGCTGAGCATTTACCACTATACTGTTAAAACAGTGATACGAGAACTGTGATCACCACTTATACCATGGAGTCTTTTGTGCTTCTGTCTTTAAAATTGTGGCTCTTTTGGGCTATTTATCTTGTAAAAGTGGTCTGCTATAGCACAACAAATAAATGATTGTAATAAGGCACCTGATCTCTTGGAGAAATCTAAGTGTCATCGCACCAGGGTGTACTGGTTCTCTAGTTCCCATTGTAAGATTATACACCTCAAGTTGTTTTCTGGAGCTGCTCACGTATACTTACCATTACCAGTCTCTGCTGCTAGGAACAGAAAGTGTGAAGGGATTCAGCAATGCAAAGAGCTCCCACAGCAGAGGTTCCTGAGGAGGGCGATGCCACGTGCGTGGTACAGGGGAGTGAGGACAGTCCACATGGCCAAACAACAAAGATGTTAGCCTTAGGCCCACTCCTTTCTCTGTTACAGATTTCATGTGTGATATTCTTCTCTTCGTGCTAAAATAAAAAAGGAGAAGAGAAAGCCAGACCCGCTTCCCTGTCGAAGGCATTGACATCACATCCGGCATCCTTTGGTTTGATGCTAAGGGCTGTTAAATACCTTGGAGAGAGTCATATGAGGCAGAAGCTGTTTAGACTGAGCCTTGGCTGTTCATGTTGAAGTTACAAGGAACTTGAGCTTAAAAAAAAAAAAAAATCCAGTTGATTCAAGTGCTCCTTGTATTGTTGTTCCAAGTGCTCCTCTCCTAAGAAGGAGCCCTTCAGTGCGTGGGGCAGAGAGATGCAGAGTCTGTCCATCTAGAGATCTCCTGTGGTGTTTACCCTCAGCAGCACTTTGCCAGGATGTACAGCGCACTGCCTTGCACTTTTAGTGGGCAATCCAGTTAGCCCTGGGCGGCAGGAGGGCTGTGGTCTGGCCAGTATGCCGAAGAGTTAGAAAACATGTGTCCTGGCCTGCATCCAGCAGTTTTAGGATGGAGGCCATCAAACTGTGACATTAACCAGCCCTGTCTTGTGAACTGAGAATGCGCCTTGCAGACCTTTGCAACGCTCCCCATGTTCGTACGTGGAAAAGCAGGAGGGGTGCCTGCATGACACCTTCCTCCCCAGAAGCCTGTGGGTTGGATGGGGACCAGGGAAGCCCGTCTGCCCTAGGACCTGTGCCAGGGAGAAAATGAAGTGGGAGGTGTTGAATGAGGGTTGTGGCTGCAGTATCTTTTCTCCAGTAGTGCAGGCAAACCAGCTGGCACCCATATGACTCTGAACCAGCTATGCTTGCAGTATTAAGTCTAATGGACTGGATTTCTAACTGTCATTGCTCTACTGAAGTCGGCACAAGTATGTCAATATTGCACAGCAGCAGAACTGGCTTCTTGTTTTTGTTCTTTCAGGTGCGTCTGGGCATTCGGACTACGTGTCCAAACCCCACTCACTCAAATAATTCAAACCCTGAGATTATAAATATACAAAAATAGGTGCTCTTTTCAAGGGCCACTTTGTTTTTCATTGTCTGAGATTACATATAATGTATAAAGATGCAGAGTTAAAAAAGCAGCAGTTTTCTGAGCGGTAGCAAATGTCTGAGTTAATATTCTACCAAACAGCAGATGTGAGACCCAGAGGCAGAAAAATATTTATTGAGGGAATATCTGAGGAAGTTGTTCTTATTGATGCCAGCAGCTCCCGCATGCTAGTTAGTTAACCAAGTAAGTGTTTGTGGGTTGTTTTTTAATGACTAATCCCATTGCCAGCAACGTCTTCAGGAAAAAACAGCAAATGTAAGGAACAGGTGGTACACAACTTTTTTAAAAGGAAACAACATATTGTAGAACTGCAAGCGTCTGCTTCTACTTAATGCTCAATCTTCAAGCACTCTCTGATCCAGTTCATTTATGTAGAATAAATTGCTAGACTAGCCAGTAGGCCCTTACAATACTTTTTTTTTTTTTTTAAATTCTTGTTTTAGTAATTCAGTGGGGTAAAAACATATCCCTTGTTACTTCCTGCATGCCATACCAGGAGGCTGGGAGGCAGTAGGATAATAACTTTTGATTAGATCCTTCTCCATAGAAATGAGTGGGAGTTTTGCTCTTGACTTCAATGTGGGTAGGAGCCAGGTCCTTTCTTTGTAATACAGCAGTGACGTCTTCTGAGACAGTATTAAAGAAGAGACATTATGCCCTTTAATTCTAACCTGAAAAGTTTAAATTAAAATTAAGCAAGACAAGTCTCTCTGGAGAGAGAAAACATCTTTTATGAGTTTATCTGATATAGCAGGAAAAACAGGCAAGTTTGCAGGTGAGTGATGAAGACCTGGATAAAAGTTTCTATTCCCGAAATCTTTTCTTGGTGGTGGTGTGGGGTTTTTTTGGGTCTGTTTTGTTTTGTTTGGGTTTTTTTTGTTTGTTTGTTTTGTTTTTCTCTCCCCAGCTGTAGGAGATGTTATCTCTATTTACAAGGTTTGCTTCACTTGCAGCCGTTGAGCATAGTGGCTGTAATGCCTTTATGACTTGAGTATCTTTTGTTATTGGTGGGGAGAAAGCATTTCAGTGTGTAGGACTTGGAAATAGAAGTTTTTCTGTTAGTTACAGTCCTGACTCGTATCCTGTTCATAATTTTTTTTTTTTTTTTTTTAAACTCTCCATTCTTTATGTCCTCCACATGTGTCTGGAACCATTACCACTCAACAGGTGATATGTCAAGACTCTCTCATTTCTTCCATAAAGTCACCTGTAAGTTTTTTTCCACTGGTACCAGTAACAACAGAACCAGGGTTAAAGCTAGCCTATCTGATAAGGCAGTATGGAGGGTCTTGCTGCAGCTCTTCCTAAAGGGAATGTCAAATTTTCCATGTGGCCAGTCGGTAAGAGAAAAGGATGACAATCATAGGAAGAATCAGTTATTTTTCTTCCAGCTCTTAACTGCTGCAGGCATAAACTTGCCTCATTATCTAAAGGCATTACAGTATCTCTTTCAGTGTTGCTTTTCACCTTGGAAGCATATGGGATTAATGGGAGCCATTCACCAAATTCTTGATTTTCAGACTTTGAAAGGTAGATTGTAGAATTCCGTTCATTTATCTGAACTTCAATTCATTTGTCTGAGCAATGTATAAAGGTAGGATTTATTTCACTCTAGAACTTTCATATGAAACCCCACTCTTCTTGCTTGGAACTGATTGGCCTTTTTACTATTATAATCACCTGGTTATTGTACTGTATGAACTAAACACATAACACTTTTTAGGATACACAAGTCATATGTCTTCTGTTACCTCTCCTCTGGATATTTGTGTGTAGCTGAAATAACTTTGTCAAGCCATTGGGTTTTAATTCCTAGTCTGTTTAGGACTGGTGTCTCAAATCCTGATGAAATCAAGTCAGCCCTATGCTTCTCAGGAACTCAGTCTGATTCAATATGGGGAATGTTATCCTAGGAGTTGAGAGAGTTGGGCATGAATGGGACCTCATAACATTTTGATTCTGACCGAAAAAAAGGAAATGACTTGTTTAGAGGTCCATGTCACTGTTGTCCTTATTAAACTGCTGTTGCACAGGGGGCTGTTTACACTTTGCTGTTTTTCTCTGTCAGATAGCTTTATAAACCAAATGCTGTGCAACATGGTTCTTTGTGTTGCTAGGCATTTGTATAAATGCCATTATCTCACACTTTGATGCTGCGGTGGTGGTTGCTTTGAGCTGAGGCTTCCAAAGGCCCCTCTTCTGAACAAGAGTCGAGGGGAATTGTGTGGCTGAAAAAGTGAAAATCTCAATCCTCAGTGTTTAAGTGCAGTCCTAGGAGAGATTTGGCTGTGGCACAGAATTGTAGGCAAGAATTCAACTGATTCGTGTGCTCTTGGCTGAGCTGTCGCACCCAGACTGCTCTTTCCAACTATTTGAATGAAAAGCTCAGAGCTAGGGAAGATACAATGTATCACAGTGGTGCTGCATTTGAAATCCAGAACTTTGTAAGATTTTGTTCTTTATTTTTTTTTTTCTTTTCCTTGAGGTACCTGCTGAACTAAATAATGATCTTCCTATAGAAAAGGTTCTGGGAATATGTGCAGTGGGGATAGGAGCCAGGTGGGGGGCAAGGCTCTGTGTGGTTGAATGTTTGAATTGGGGAAAGGCTTTTGGACCCGAGACTGGTTTGGAAAGACACCAGTCAGGGAATAGTGCCTGCCCAAAAATCCTTGTCATGGAGGTGGGATGGGAGGTGAATGGAAAGGTGCAGGGGTTGACTGTTTCCAAAACCAAACCTGCACTGAGTCACAAATGAGTTTGAACTTCTACAAGACTGTGGGTACAGGGAAGCCTGTGTTCCCCAGCAGTGTACAGCCCTGCGTCTTTCCCATCCTGTGACTGGGGGGGCGAGTTTAGGAGCCAGAAAAATGCCGCATTAGTCTTTTGTGAAGGTGTTCAGTTGCAGAGCTGAGGCAGACGGAGGGTGCAGGAGGAGCCTCCTTAGAGATCCATTCCTGCAGTACAAAGGGAGCTTTAGTATCTCCAGTTTGCATGCAAGGAAATGAGGCACATTTGAAGATGTTAATAATATCTGCAGACAGTAGGCAAGTCTGCGGCCCAGCCGGGATCAGACTCCAATCTCCTGAGCCCTGTGCAGTGCTTTGTTGTGTCTTCCATCAAAGTGCCTTTTTCCACTGTACATCTTAATTAACAGCTTATCATGATCTAACAACTAAGAAATAGCTCTATAGTGCAATCAGTAACAGTACGGACGGATAAGTGTATAAGCTTACATTTTTTTTCTAATTAGAACAGGGGTGCATGCATCTGAGGCACATTATAACGTGCTCAGAAGGAGAAAATATGGACCCCAACTCATCAACTAGGAAACTATTGCTTTAGATGAAAAGCTGTTGCTTTTCTCAAGCAAATAGAAAGGCAAGTTTCATATGTCAGCGCAAGCTGACGGAGAAACTTGGACTTTTAAATACAATTCTGACTGATTCTGCCAGTATTTTTGTATTAACAATTATGCATTTTCATAATAAGCAAGAGCTGAAACTGAAGATTGCTGTGCTTAAGCTCTTCATGTCAGAATATAGTTGTGCATGTTGTGTTTGTGATAGAAAGCTTGAAGCGTCAGGGCCAGATGCTTATTTATCTCTGAAATTGCTGTAGCTCTGTTGATTTCAACAGACTTGTACCCACATGCATTTATAACAGCCAGCAAACAGGCTCTTGAGTCTCAGAAATGCACCATGAAGATACCGAGCAACATCTGTAACGTAGCAACAGGAAAGCCTTTATGCTGTTCTCGTTACTGCTGGTCTCGCAGGTTGGCGGTAATAGTGAGCATATGGTGGAGGGTTTGCTTTCTTTTTGGTCAGGCTAGTCAAATTGTCTGGGAGTCTAATGCCTACCAAATTTAAAACAACAGCCAGTTATGGTAGTGGTGCGAGGACCCAGCTTTGAGGAACCTCAGCTTTGGTTCAGCGCGAAGGATTGGGAAGACATCACACAGCAGCACGTCTCCATGATTTCTTCTTGCCTTCCATTGGATTAACGTTTCGCCTGTGTGAAGTTTGGCCTTCCTGAATCCATCAGAAACTTTGCCAGCAGCATCTGTCATCTCTGCTTTCCCCTTCCAGGCCCTCCGGAGCACTGTTGCAGGCTGTGTGGGCAGCAGAAGCCCCAGGCTGCCATCCCATGGTGGGCCCTTTGGTTCTGCTGTGTTGTCTGGGGATGAAAAGGAAGTGCCTTTTGTGCATGGCAGAGGAGGTGGTACCGGGGCTTGGAAAATAGTCGTGGGCCATGAGCAGCGATTATGTATTCCTTGGGATCGGCATCTCTGCTGGTGTTCATCAGCACCGAGGCCTGAGATCGGTGCAGCACCTGCTGCTGCGGCTGCTTTTTGCCTGCTGTCAGGTGTCTCACAGTCTTATGCAAATAAACCATTTAAGAAAATGAATTACTTGGATCAAGCCATGCTGGAAAGAATAGCACCGGATCCTGTACAAGCCAGACAGAAGACTGAAAGATGTCCTATATTTACACAAAATATAGCAATTATGTTTTCCCCTGGTATCTTTCGTGTTTTTCACGTTGTTTGCCTATTATTTCTGCAAGGGCAGAGGGGGAGGTAGCGTGAGTGTAGTAACTACTGCTTGTAATTATGCAGCCAAAAGAAACAGAAGAAAAGCCTTCTGGGTGTTTTCTACATCTTGGGATTTATTAGGTGTCTCATGTGCTGACAGAATAAGATGTAAAACTGCTTTCAGTGTTCGTCTGTCACCGTGTGAGATGGAAGAAACAACTCTTGCAAAAGTAGTGTAGCACAGGAACTTGGCTTGTTAGTTTCTGCCCATCATGGGCAATTCCCTCCCTTTTTAAATGGTTTTCAGGTCTCACCGTGAATAGACAAAAGTGATTTTGTTTTTACAAGTGCAGTACAGGGAAGAGCACCTTTCATTTAAAGGATATTTCAAAACAAAATCTAGAGCTGAGTTTAAAGTGTTTGGTCTGTTTCTACAGTACTGCTAATCATTAACAAATAATAAAATAATTTGCAGTTTGGAGAAATCCTGTAGCCTATTCGTCCCTGAAGGGAAATGTTACTTCTTTCACTATGTTCTTTGGGGTAACTGCAATCATTTGAAAGAAAAAAGGTAAAGGAGAAGATGGTGTGTTCTGCTGCACCTCAGCTGAAGCAGCTCTGCATTTTCTTGGCTACTGTAATGAAGCAAAAATCTCCACTCAAGAAGATGATAAAAACAAATGTGCAAACAGAAGCTGCTTACCAGTCATCCTACCCAGCTCCCTGCTAGGACCTGATGGATGAACTTGCACTGCTTAAGTCCTTTTATCACTCCTGGCTGAAAAGGCCAGAGAGCAATCAAAAAGAAATGGGGGAGTCCTGCAGACCGTGCTCCTGCTGGTGGGAGGGCACCACTGCTGGGACCCTCGGAGTCAAACTCTCTTCTGTATCACATGGTTGCAATGAAAGCAGCAGGTTTAAAGCTGGGTGGGCCTTGCAGCCTGTTCGCTGAGGCAAGAAGGTTCAAATTCAGCTGAGCAGTACATGGAGGGGCTGCCTGGTTGGAGACCCATGGGTTTCACAGAGGATGTGCCATTTAGACCCCGCAGGTTGCCTGGACAAGCTGTATGCTAGATAAGTTTATTTGGGGCAGGGGCAAACTCTGATATTTTTTTTTAAGATGGCAGTCAGGAGCAGGATGTCTGTTTCCTTCATGCTGACTTCACCCCGCCCTTCCTCAGTGAGTCCTTACAGCTGTGAAAAGAGCGAAAGCCCTGACTGGCACAGGGGGGCCGCTGTCGTGTGTGGAAGAGTCTCTGTATTCCCAGATGAAAAGATGAATTTCGAAGATGCAAGCACTCTTTTTGGGAGCGGTATGTGTTTGACAGATCACAGACACTGGCTGCTGACATTGTTGGTGCAGTCTTTTTTAAACTGTAATCTCTTCGGACATATTCAAATGTGAGCGTCGTGCTGTCGGCTGCTTTAGCTGAAGCATGTCAGGCAGTCATGTCACTTCCTTATTGTGACCAGCCTTACTCTAGGCTTTTTGAGTGCTTCTTTCCTGCCATGCAACCTGAATGAGTATCTGCCCATAAGCAACAGGTTAAGGGCTGCCTTAAGAAGGCTCATGTTCTGTACAGTGTTTCCAGAAGCTACTTTCTCCAGCCTGTATCTGGTGATGCTGACGTTACAAAGATGTGGGATCTTAGAGCTCTTCTCTGAGTGTGAACAGGTTTTATATTTTGCTGTACTACAGCTTCATTATGAAGAGGAGAGAGGCATGGGAGATGCCAAGGGTAGTAACTTGCCTGTATCATACATGGTTTGTAGGTAAGGAATGAAGCTGAGGCTGAAGGTTACCCAGCTCTCATGAAGGTTACAGAGTATGTCTGCAGAAGAAGCAATCTGCATCTCATTTTTAATCTTTAGAATCAGTGTCAGTGCAGAAGAGAGTAGGCAAGCCTCAGACAACTTCATTGTGGTTATGAATCATGTGCCTGGGCACAGTAACTGTGCTTTGTGGGTTCAGGGCATTTTTGAAGTGCATGACTTTGTGGATAAAACTTACTCTTGCAAGGGGGGGGGCGGGGAGAAAAAAAGAAAAAGGCAGAGGGAGATTTAGTCAAAGTGGAGTGACTGAGAGCTGGTCCAGAAGTTTTCAAAAAGCAGTGGGATATTTTTCTGTTTTAAACATCTGTTTAGAGTCTCTGAGCAGGAAAACCCAAGCTTAGCCCTACAGGTCTGGAAATATGCTGGCCTGTCTGCAATTCCTGTTTTCCCCCCTTGCACAGAGCCCTGTGGAGCCTTTGAAGCCAGAGTAGAGGGTGGCATTTTGCAGAACCTTCTACCAGAGAGGGCAATGTGACTTACCCCTGCAGCCAGGTCAGTGTAGCTGAACGCTTGCCATAAGGCTAAGGGGTTGGTCGGTTCATCCTTCTCTGTAATGGATGCACTTTGTAGTGGAGTAGACACTGCCCTGCCTGTTAGGCTGTGTCTGCCTTGATCAGGAAGCAGTATTAGCTTTGTAATTAGCTTTATATGGTAGTTGAAAGTTGTGATTCAGGTGTAGGTTCAGCAGTGGCACACGTGCAATTGGAAGATGTGGGGAAGTGGGGTGAAAGTCCGAGTTTTGCATTTGCAGGTGCAGACATAATGAAGAGATTCTCAGGAGATGTTAGCCCACAGTGTGTTTTTCATATCAACTTTCACAAGAGCAACAGATCTCAGGAGGCTGTCATCTACCTTAGGAGCCTGAAAATAGACCCCTTTGAGCAGGGGATAAGCAAAGGTGATGCTGCTGTACTAATGAAAGGGCTTGGGACCTGGTCTGGTCAGATTGCTCCTGGCCTGTTCTCCAGGCAGATTGAACAAAATATTTTAACTGTGAAATAAATCCATGTTCTTGAGAAGCAGCCTGTAAAATGTCAGTGCTTGCATGTCTAGAAAGGCTACTTTCTTCAGCTCCAATTGATTTCCTCTGCAAATATGCTACCTAGTTTTGTAGGGTTACATGAACTCTGTGTGTCTCAATATACGTGCTGGTAGGCTCTTTGCATGGGAGCTGTCACATTTACCACTTTGATTTAAAACTGTCTTTTGATTCTCCTGTTTAAATCTTGCCCTCCTCTGGAGATGTTTTCTGATCTCCACTTGGTTAAAAAGTATGCTGCAGACCCTCTTCTCCACTGGCGACCAGTGGATGGGTATATTGGTGAGTTGTCGGGAGATGGGTGCTACGCTTGCCCCTGTGCACGTCCCCTGTTGCAGAGACCAATCTGCGTGTTTTATGGGGCACTGTGTATCTCCACAGAGCCCCTGTGATTGTGTGTCTCATCTCAGTCTCACGTAATGTGGTTGTACTGCATAGTGCTAGGACATGCTTTTAAACTGCAGGACTTTTGAGTGCTGATTGCAAATTGAACAGGAAAGATTGCTTGGATTATCAGCAGGAAAACAGTAGAAGGCATGACCTTTCTTCTGCTCCTTGGGGCAGAGCAAAGATTTTTATAGCAGTCTGCTTTGAAACAAATTGGTAAATAGCAGGGATGTTCTTATCTGTAACAGGTTAGATGCTGAGGTGTCCGTAGGCTTCCTAGGTACTGAAGGAGATGGGATGAAAAAGACATTAAATAGAGATAAGAACTTAAAAAAAAAAAAAAAAAAAAAAAAAAAAAAAAAAGAAAAAAAGTCATGCAGAGATGAGGAAATAGCTTATTCAGGCAGGAATAACAAAATCAGGGAAAATTATGCCAAATCAAGCAGTGCAGATGAAAATTTTGCCTGAGCACAGGCTGTGACTATTTACCATCATGAGGTTAGATTTGGGATAGTGTAAGCTGCAGGGAGTGCAGCAGCTAGGAAATAAAAATGGCCATAAGGTCAGTGCTCAGAGCCAGGTAAATGAGCCGTGCTGTAGGACAGGACAGGGGCAGTGCCAGAGCTCCCTGGAGATGTGTTTCCAGATGTGACGTATGCTGGTGTCGTCCTTGACAAGGAAAAACGGGGCTGACAGCGACTGGCTATTCAGACAAACGTCTGAATTCATGGGGATTTTGCTGGGGTAAAGCTAGTACAGCATGGCCTGCAGGTAAAGAACCAGTGAAAAACTTCAGGGCTCTGTCATGACCTTCGTTTTCATACTTTACGGTTTTCATACTTTACAGTAGCTTGTAGCGTCTCTATAGCCATGTATGATATAGGAGTAAAGACAACTTGCCCAGTGGAGTGAGGGGGAGTCTAGCAAACATGAGCTTTGCAAGGGTCTGGAAAGAGCCTCCAACCTGCCTCCTGATGGGCAGGCTGCAAAATCTTTTAACCGGGTCTTCAATAGAGAGGCACACTGCATTCAGCCTCACCTTTTGTAAAAGAGTGTCTTGATGTCTGTGGGAATGATGCTGGTTTCAGGTGTTAAATGCTGGTGGAGAATAAAGGGAGAGGCAATGTCTTAAACACCTAGAACTTTAAATTGTCTTTTAGTAAAAGTAACTTTCAGATCCCCTTTTCTGTTTGCTAGCTGCTGGATGATAGATTTCCATTATCAAGCACGATTATGACCTGAGTATTTCTCCTGAGCTTTCAATATCAATTTAATGGCAAGTATCGGGGAAAAACACAGTTCTACATATTATGGGATACTTCTTTGAAATGTTTTTCTTTTAAAATACAATGGAAAAACATACTTGTTAGAGAAATACAGGAGCAGTTGGTGCATGATTGTATTATGAAGGATCTAAACCAGGCATAACAGTGGCCTTAAAACCTAACTTCTGAATTATTGTAATTTTTGACCATTACATAATTCTGGGAGTGAGTACCAGGAGGTGACAGTAATGCCACATCTGGCCTGTGCATTCGGGTGAGGAATCCGACAACTTATCTAGACTTCCTAGACCAGATGTTTTGTGTGTTACATGTTTAAATTTTGCAGTTTCATGAAACTTCTTCCCCAGACCAATCCTTCCTTATGATCTAAATTTTGGCCTTTATATCTGTGGCTGCAGCCCAGCTAACTTCTGTAATTTAGCACTGTTGCTGGTCCTTCACAGTTCTGCTGGCAGCACAAGAGCTAAACTCTGCTGCAGTGCCAGATTTGCAGTGCAGCAATGGGAGCATTTGGGGAAGAAGGCGCTAGTTAGTATGTGGAAGGGGGGCAAAATGTGGTCCTTAAGAAGCACAGAAAAAAGATGCTGGCAATGGGGGAGTTACCTAGTGGTGAATGGCTTTTCTAGGAATGATAATTTTGAGCCACATAATGGAAATAATAGAACCAGCCTAAAGAAATGGGTCAGTGAGGTAATGGAAGCTCAGCAAGTGGTGGAAAACAGTCCTAGCTTTTCTTGCTCTTTATTAGCGTGATAGCAGGATTGATCCAAAGTTTGCTGTATAAGTAGAAGGACCACGACTGGCTTTGGACACTGTGATATGGGGCAGAGCATGGTATAATATCTCTGTGCATGTTGGTCCCATGGCCAATGGAAAGGGAGAGTGCTCAAAAGGGCTGTGCTCAAAACCCAGCTCTGCTATTGACTTCCCAGGTGACCTCAAGCAATACAAAAATAGGGCTAATGATACACTTACCATGCTGCAGAACCATGGAGCAAGTGTGCTGTTGCTACATGTGTATTAGCAGCGCTGCTGTTTGGAGAACTGGTTTCATAAACAAAAACAAATTGTCAGTGAATAGTTTGGCTTTTTTTTGAGAGAAGCCTACAGTTTACTGCCTGCAGAGCACCAAGGAGTAACTAGTAAAAGCTGCTTGAAGTTCTAGCCAGATGATAGAGCCAAATTGTGATTATGATTGCACATCACAAAAGCTGTCTGTTTGGGAGGAGATTTAGCTATTTGTTCATTCATGGCTTAGACCCCATCATGCAACAGCAGCCACATTTGTGCAAACATTTGCTCATTCTGTGACAAAACCACTCGTATTGGCAGGTTAGGAAACGTAACATTTTTGTATTAAAAGGCAATAGGTACACTTTGCCTGTAGCTGTAGACCTCGTTAAGTAATATGCTATTAAGCTCAATTAGAGTGGCACAGTGAAAATAAGTGTAATACTTCTGCAATGAAACAGCATGTAAAGACCTGAACAAATGAGACATTATTACTATGAATAATGCTCCCTCATATGACTAGAACCACCAAAGTCAGGGGCCCTACACCTCTGTTTCATGGTGTATCTCTTACTGTTTTGTTGACTTTGTTTTGATGCTTTATGTTTGCTGAAACGTTTTGATGTTTTTATTTTAAAACTCAGTAACTGGAACTTGCTAATGCAGTGGACAAAGCATCTTCTGGGATCCTTTCTGCTTTGCTGGTATGGACTGAAAAGGAACAGCTTCTCCATTCCCTTTCTCGCCAGCCATACAAGATTGCAAGCTAGGTTGTCCTGTGATAATATGCTTTTTTGAGTGTGTGTAAAACCATCCTGTCTTTGCACGATCCATGTAATACATGGGAAAAAATTTCCCATCTAGTTACTGATGAGGGCAATTTCCTGTAAGCCAGCTCTTCTTGTGGTCTCTGGTTTCCAGCCAGTTCTATTTTTACCACCTTTTTCTTCCCCCCACCCCATTTCTTTCTTTTTTTTTATTTAAAAAAAAAAAAAAGGATGTTTCCGTTTGGCAATCTGTTACTATAATGATTCTTACACCCAGCCAGGCTACAGTTTTAAAAGGCACCAACAAAAGCCATGAAGGTAACGTGTGCCCTTATCACGTTTAATTAAAGCTTTTGAGCCACATCATAAAGTCAGCATCAGCTGATGGGAGCAGATGAGAGTGAAGCCTTGGCTGTGCTAGTTATCGTTGCTGAGCTAAAGCCAGGTCCAAGTAATTCTTTATTACTGTAGTCAAAATTGTTTTGTTCCTGACACTGCAAACACCTATATTGATGTCGCCTTTTCAGCAGAACACCCCTTGTTTCCCTTGGGGTGTT
>VYZW01017332.1:5945-33266 GCA_013401315.1 Balaeniceps rex
CACATACGTATATATATAAAAAAAAAAAATTAACTATCCAATCATTACTGCTCACAGGATGAAGAATCTACAAGCAGAAATGCTCTGTTACCTCCTCACTTATTACTGGAAAAGAGATTGTTCTTGGGTTTATTATGTCAATAACAGCAGGTACTACAAGCAGACTTGGCATATTTAATACGACAATTTCTGAATATCCTGAATAAAAATTCCCATTTGTCTTAACTGGCATTTAGCCCCTAAAAAAAAGGTATACTACCATAAGCCAGTATCTAGCCCATTCTCTTGGGCTAGATTTATCAATAGGAATAATACTTGGGGAAAAAAATTTTGGCTAGCAGAAATATCCGAACAGCATGGCTGGTGTTGTTTGAAAGATTGCACAAGAACTTTGGTTTCAGGAGTAGAAAGGCAGAACTCTTGGAACTAAAATCAAGCAAAGTCCCAAAGCACACATTTTGTACCATTGCTTGATTATTTGCTTGATTTAAGATCACATTGTCTTGCATTTAGGTTTTTGTTTTTGTGACTGAACTGTGACCAAAATTTTTGTATCACTATTTTCTATGGCACAGAAACCCTGTTTATGGCAGATATTTAAGTTTAGTTTACTATCACTATGACTGATGGTTAACCTATTACATGTGATCACTTACCATCACCCAACTGGTGCTGAACAAGACTCAGAAAATTCCTCTACCCTTCTTATAACCTTTCCATAGCTTTTTCTAAATATGCACCTTGGTAACTAATGGAACAGCCAGTCAACACATCTATTAGCAAAACAGAAGACTATACATTATATATAGTCTCATAATATATATATTCTCATAAGCACTTTGGGGTACTTTTATGCCTATTCTAAATAAAGGAAGGATTATTTCAAACAAGGAAAGCATAAGTGCGTCTATGAAGCTCAGAAACACATATGGCAAAAGCAGCTGAACTCTAGATGAGGGTACATAGAGTATGTACATAAACTTCAGCAGCATGAGTCAAGTTCCAAACTATTTTGATGAAAAATTAATTTTAAACAAAAAGCCTGACTTGTTCTACTTATTTGGTATTGACAGCTCCAAAAAAATGATGCTTCTTTTTAGTGACATTAGCCATTGCAGGTTTAGTTTAATTAATGCAAGAAAGGTTGGGTGACTTTTCTCACCCACACACTTGTGTCTAAGCTGCCACCTAAGCAGTTCACTTGTTCTCCACTTACTGGAGAAAACCATCTCAAAGTGACTCTAATCTGAACCACTAACTTAAGCACAGGACGAGTGCTAGAAAACGTCATAGAGGCAGCGTCTCAGATTTCAGTCTGTATCAGTATTGACATGCAATCTACACAGAGCAACTTGGTCTGAAAACATCTCTAGAATCAAGTTAAATGGTACCCATTTTCAAGAAAAGTGCATGTTAGTATCAAGTTAATTGCTAGTTCCTCATGATGTCCAAAGACAGGCATGCCTCCTACAGGATGTGCTCAATAGCACAGATACTACATTAGATTATGATTAAATCTCTCCATCATAAACAAGAAGTAACATTAACAGGTACTTGTTAGCACTGAATCACATCTCTTTATTGCAATGCTTCTCTTTATTGCAATATAGTTTTAATTAGCATTTACAAGACAGGCCTGTGAGATCTAGTGAAGCATGGGGCACACAAGATGGGTTCTTAGGGCATCCATTTCTGTCTGCTTAATAATTATGGTGATATATTGAACATTATGCAGGATATTAGACATATTCATTCATTTTTTATCTTTGCTCTCTAGGAGGGATTTTATTTTTTCATATTACTTAAATATATGCTGTAGAGTTAACCAATTTTAAATACACATAAAAATAGAGAAGATTAAGTTTAATCTGTTTGCATTTCATAAGCTTACACTGTTTGAAGAACTCCAAACTTTAGATAAACCCCATGCTTTTCATTCATGCTCTCTGTCCTTGCTTGATCCCCAAAATATCCCCAAAACCAACTAGCAAACTCTTTTTCTACATGTCCAAATAAGCAGAGGGGGAGGAATATCACTATACACTTGCATTTCATATGCAAACTTTGAATCCCAGGAAAGAAACATATAAATACCAGTAGTTTTCTGTCACTGCAGAGCAGACAATAAAAGCAGAGCTTATAAAGTCTTTTTCTGGTAGGAGAAGCTCCATAATCAATTCCCAGCAGTAATTTGATTTAGCCAACCTCAAATGAAACAAGAAGCAAAGAAGAAATTGCAACTCAAATGTTTTTGTCCAAGTGTTTCCCAGGATTACTCTGTTTTAAGTACCCTTGCTGAAGATTGTACCTTACACCATAAACTAGCAGAAATTCAGTTTGTAAAACCTACTTTCACAAAACGTGAACATTAGTATAGCACTGTATCAGCCACGTTTCAGGATCTTCTCATTCATTTAGAAGCTTTTACATGAAAGTGTTTTCAAAAATAGAGTTTATAAAGAACATTTATAAAAACATCTTGATCAATTTTTCTGCTTCATCCCTCAAGTCATGCATATTTTTATGGTAGACTATTCATAGTACAGCAAATCTTGAATCACATAGTAGAGTGAATCTTGTATTACAAAAGCTTTTCTGGATTTAAGGTGTCAGTTAAGCAAAATAAATTTTAAATTCACACTCTGATGATGTAGAAAAAGGAACATGACCAAATGACTTGGTTGAGCCTCATGTTTTTCTCTACAAGCACGGGTAATATGTTCTGCTCTGGATTAAAAGCATACCCAAGAAATTTTCACATCTGAACAAGTTACCTTGAGAAGAAAAATGGAAGGACATGAACTTCTTATAGGGAAATGTAAACACATTTTCTTTTCTCTCTAAAACCAAAAAACATTGGAACTTTACTGGCTTTGTACAAAGGACAGCTTTTCTCTAGCATTCAATTCCAGGGAAGATATGATTTTATCCCTGTTACACAGCTCTTTGTGTAGAAACGGCCTCAGAAAAACTCAGAATAAGCTGCAGCTCAAAAATAAAACATATATCTGTTTCTCAGGATGCCTCAGAAAAACTCAGAATAAGCTGCAGCTCAAAAATAAAACATATATCTCTGTTTCTCAGGATTACTCCATTCCAAGTACCTTAGCTGAGGGTTGTACATTAGCTCAAAAACTAGCCCTTAATTTGCAAGCTTGATCCAAGCCTTTCCATTTACTTCTTTTCCCCGACTTGAGGCACCAGCTGACAAAATCATATCCCTGATGCACATACAAGAGTTTCCTCTTCATGTGAATTAAGTAACATTGCATTTCAAATGCGTTACAAAGCTATGCTGAATCAGGAAGCGAACAGCTTTATCCGTAGCCACAGAAGGTGGTACATATGCTTCTGATCACGTAAGGCGACAGTGGTCACACATCTCTACATTCACAGATCATATTGAAACTGAAGCACACTGTGGCTGGGCAGAAGTTAGTCCCAGAGATGGAAGACGCTTGTCCATGAAAGTTAAAGCAGCTGCCTAGCTTTCACCAACACATATGGATTCAGGCTCTGCACAGTAAATCTCTTCACCACTTTAGATACCATGAAGAGGGGTACTATGGTAATATTTTAATATTTATGAAAAAATCAACACAATAAAGAGATTAAAATATTTTCCTAGCAGTTTACTAGGTTTTACACATATCAACACCCACCAGTTTCTATATTTTACAAACATCAATATTTACCCAGCATCGTGAGAATAATTCAGTGTTAGTGATCTCATGAGCTGCATTTAGAGGATGTTACACAAGTTATAAACAACCCTCTACACCACCACCCAGCAGGACATACTAGGTCCCAAATTTTCCTAATGTGCTAACAAAAGTAACTCTGCAGTAGCTGAGCAGCACACCTTCAGTCATGTTTGACATTTTAACAAGTTGTCTGCTACAGGCACGTAATGCTAGAGCAATGGGACTAGTAAGAAGGCAGAACACAACCATCAGTCTTCATTATACTTAAAGCATCAGTAGCAAAGCCAGAGGTAGCAGCTCCCTTTACTCAGACACAGCATACAGATACCCATGGTAAGTTTTCTCCTTACTGCTACTTCCAGGGACTACAGTTTCTGGGACAATCCATAGGTTTTAAATAGCAGTGGATTACGTGACTTGCACCAAATGCTTGCTTTTTCCTGCTATCATCTCTCTTGCACTGTAACTGTGCCTCCAGGCACGGGACCATATTCGCGTTTACTACATTACATATGAGGACTCAACACCTACTGCCATTACCACAACAATTCATCCAGACCTCACTTCAGCGTAGAAGATCTGCAAGGAAAGAAGGCTGAAGGACATATAAAGTGTCATAAAGCATAGCCTGTGGGTCACTGCATGAGCACAGGTATAACAAGAGAATAAATGACAATACCACAACACAAAATAACCCTTACTTAAAACGGGATCCACAGGCTGCTCTTCTTTCATGCTCGAATTGCAATGTAAGCCTTTGCCAGGGCTGCTGCAGCAGCTCTAACACCATCAGGAATCTCATACATATTTTTAAATTGGCAAATTCATCTCTCCGAGGGTGAAAGATGTCTCCAGATCCACAAAGTCACGTTGCCTGTCCTGAACCTTTCCCTAGGTCAAGGTTCCAGGTCACCAATGCCCTTACTCATCCAAGTTTTAATTTTTCCTTAGGAGAAGCCAAAAGCCCCCACTCTCTTTCCCCAGCAGGTTCCTACAGAGGCAGGTCAGCAGCAGCACTCCCAGCCTGCCCTGCACCCTGCCCTGCTCCCAGGTGTTCTCAATCTCTCTCTGCACAGCCCCCAGGGCAGCCCCTGCATGGCTGCTCCCAAGGAACAGCTGAGGCTGGTCAACAGCTTGGCCATAAGTCAAAGAGGTAATAAAGGTCATCAACAACTTCATCTGGGCTGTTGGCAACATGTATAGCAGGCCTCCCTCTGCAAAATGTTCAAATATTTAAACACACCACCAGCACACCTGGGTGGCAAGGTCAGTAATCTACTGAGACTAAAGCACTGGCTATCAAGGTGCATGGGAGAAAATGCTTTCATCAGGAAGACAAGGATTTTAAGTCTGAATAGGTGACTCATCCTTCAAGGTTACACATTGCAGTTATAGTGCAAACAGGAAGGAAACATAATATATCTGCATAATAATATTTTATTAATTATATTAACTGAGACACAACAAAGCCTTCTTTCATAGAGGCTTGGTACGTCCTTACACACCCAAGCAGGCAGGAAAAGCTGTCTCTGTGAGGAGAAGGTATGAGACGTGCTCGGCCCTCTTTCACCAAAAAATAAAATGGGTTTATATTAAAACCTTCATCTCACTAGACATCCTGGAGAAGAAACTATAGAGCAAAACTTCAATAAGTCTCACCGATTTCTTGTGTTTTCAGCAAATTTTGGATGTAGAAACAACTCCCTGAAGAAAAGACCTGCTCAGAACAAAAGTACAGGAAACAAGAACCAGCAAGAACCTATCTGCTTACTTTAGTGATTAATCGTACCTGTGAGTAATGCAGGGAGTCTGCTGTGGCTGGACACTTCAGGGCAGGTTATTCTTACACAACATCCTCATTGTGGCTGGTGAGAACAGAGTAGTTCTTACCATTTACTATCTACTGTACTCCTAATTAGAGAGAACCGCACCAGCTGCATGGTATCCACGCATAGCAAATAAATAAATAAAGTCAATTTAAAAAATGGTATATATACGTAAATAAATAAATAACAAAAATACATTCAGACCCAACTGTGAATGATTTAGTATACAATTTTACAAATACCTAAACCAAACAAATTAATTATAAGCTTACATTTTAAATCATATGAGTCCACTACATCCATGAAGTTGGGGATAAATTTCAAAGGGAATATATGTAACTATAGGCACCATTTCTTTTTATTATTAATCAGTTAACAAAATTGATCTATTCCTTGCCTCTGTATTCATACCCATAAATTTAAATTATATATTTAAGATACTCTTGCTCATCAGAAACAAGCAGAATTAAAAGAATTTTACTGCAGATAAACCAACATAAAATTCAAACAAATCATCATGTTATTTTGATAAATATTGTGGGTGTCTTTTAAATTCAAATACAAATATTTGTCCAAAGAAAATAGATTAAACCCAAATCTCACTTAGATTTTTCTGACATGATGGAGGTTGCCATCCAAAAGTTCGTTACAAAACCTGCCTCTTCTCCCAGCAGATTTTATTAACGGCTAGGCATAGCTCTGACATCTGCTGTTATGGAGGAATTTAAAAAAACACTCCCACAGAGCACTCTAGAAATTAGCATAAAAAAGGCCAGCCTAACTGTAACTTCTTCCATGAGAAAGAGGCATTGCATGTAACTGCAATGTTTCCTAACAACATACAGCTTTATATCATGTTTACTTGCACTTGCATCAATTATTAAGCAAAATTTTCACATACAGTTTATCTGTCAAAGTAGAAAAGCCTCCAATCAAATGCATGAAGCCAGCTGTATATTCAAGCAGAGATTTCCTTGCTGCAGACAGAAGCTTTGGCATAAGCAATCTTGATGATCTGAGACATGAAAGAGGGACCGGAGCAAAATGTGGACTATCCTGTAATACAAATCAGTTTTGATTTAACTTCAGGTTTCAGAGCCCCTAACTCAAGCCCCACCAGATAGAGGTAGGGTGAAAAAAAAATCTCCAGGTTATTAAAAGGAGCAGCACAGAACCCTTTGGCAGAGGCTTCCTCAAGACTCATGAGATTCTGTAAAAATTACTGGTGACTTCAAGGGTAAAATGGCCTATCTGATCGTTTTCCATATTTTCAGAATACCAAAGCTGCAAACGCACAATAAAGTTTTGTTGGGTTTGCACATGAAAGGAAAAATGATGAAACCATTCCTGAGCCTTCACATTCCTCTTCTGCCCTGCCTGGTCTCAGAAATCATACTACCTTCAAGTGTGTTTAGAATGACATTTTTTTTCTCACTGTGTATCATGTATTCTACAGAGTACGATATCTGGGGACTTTAATGCTATTACATCCTTCAGTCCTTTAAAAAATAGGAGGAATTAATTTTTAAAGTTCCAGTAAAGGACATTTTTGGCACAGTCTGCAAAAGAACTTGCTTCCTGCTTCCCAGTTCAAATCACCAGATCATACCACCCACCACAGGACAGAGAAGGTTGGAAGTACAAGCAAAACCAGTATGAAAAATAAAAAATAAAGATATGAGGACTTTAAGAAACTGCCCTAGTAATGAGTCTGTTAGGCTGTCTAAACTTGGGAGTTTCTTACAGGACATTCTGCCACTGAATTTGCTGGAGTAAGGGATTTCATTTTTATTCTTCTACTCTTTGCCTTGATGATTAATAAGATCCAACAATTAATGATTATTTGTGTGCTGCCCATCAAAAAAGTCACATGGATCAAAGATGAGCAAATATTTCATATACTAAAAGTGCACAACAGAGATGGGAGAAGGAAGTGAAGTAACAAGGAGAAAAGATATTAGTATGTAAGCAAACTATCATCATCTTTTGGGATTAAATTACGTACTCAAATTTACTTGAGTTGCACCAGACTTCCAGAAAATTATACTTTAGAAATGCACACTAACATCTTGGCTGTAGCCATAATTCAATCTTCAAAAATGAATGAAAATTTCAAACTGATGTTCATATTTTCAGACTTTAAATATACATACAAGTATTGCAATGAATTTGTTCTTCACAGCTGTTCTAATATTTAACCATTTTTTAATATGAGTTGACTAATTTTGGCAGAGCAGTTTTCAACTGGGCTGATTTCATTCAAAGTCGTTAGTGTTACTTATATGGCTGACCAATGTTTATCATGTACATAACAGTTAATGTTGCAAATAGTACAACTGAACATTACTAACATGACTGGTTACAAAATCTGTAGGACAATTAGTCTTTATATATTTTAAAGCCATTAAGCATTTCTACACTGAAACTAGATGGTACCATTTATAAACTAAACAGCTCTTTCATCTGTACTTCCCATGTTAGCTCAGTAAATTAATGCTTTCAGGGCAATTTAAAATGTAAATTAATCTGGAAGCACAAAGTCCTGCTGAAAATGCAGTAATATATTAAATGGATGTTTTGTTCTCTGAGGAATCAGATTTTGAAATTGCTGTTTTGAGAAAGTTCAGGCAACATTTTTTGTCACTTCTGACAGAATAAACAAACATAGCCATGCTTTTGAGAAACTATTTTCCAGCATTTGGTGTTTACATGGACCTCCTGATAAAAAGTGGGGAAATGTTAGGTGAGCACTAAAATGGCTAATGTTACGTTTCAGTGTTATAATACTAGTTTTTTGCACAAATTTTCCATCATGTAAGAACACAGAAAGCCCATTCATGTCAGAAGATGAGAATGTTAAACAAGTTATGTTTTTCTTTATAAAAATATGGACTATTTATTTTAAGTAGATGTGAAGTGCAACATTTGCTTCATATACTATCTTTACCTAAAATCTGGAAACACTGAGATGTAATACATACAGAAATATAATTTCTGGAAACAGAAATATAACCTGGAAATGAAAGTTTATGAATATAAGTATATTTGTCATAATAGTTTAAAACAATGAGCAGAAGCAGAGAAAAGCTAAGTATGGATGCAGTGACGTTTAAGATGCATTAAACTTACAGACTCAGCATTCATAACAGGCAAGGTAAAATTTTCAAGCCTTTTCTGATTTGAGACACCGCTCTGCTCCCCAGTTAGAAGGAGGGAGAAATAAGAACCTATGCTCTTGCCACATCCATATTGAATACATTATTTGTTGATGGTTGTGTACGTAAAGTTGTACAACTAGTAAACATATCATTCTAACAACACAGGAAGAGCGAGCATCTGCATACCCATAGCAATGTTTTAAATCACAGAATTTTTTTCTGCCCAAAGTCAGCGGGTTCACATTTGTCTGTGTCTGTAATGAACATATAAATTTGAAGTTCTTGTATTCAACTCTCAAAAACAAGAGAATATTTTAAAAAGTAATTTAGGTTACCTTAATAGGACAAGTTATAGAATGTTTCACCATGTAGAAGACTTGCCAAGAAAATATAAGTAAGCAGAGACATATGAAAGTGCTTTGCTTTAAATGTAACATTTGATAACAAGAGCTGCAACTACTAATCAAAGGACATCAAAGACAAAATGCACATACTCCAAAAGAGTTTAAATGTAAATTGTAAAAGACACAGCTTCATGCAATGTAATTAGATTCCTACCAATCATAGCATTAGAAACGTAACAGTAAAATACAAAACATAAGTAGGAACGGGAACACATAGGATACAATAGGAACTCATATTTCTCTCTTTTTCAAAAATTCCCTTCCCTATTTTGATTTATGTTAATCAGTTAACAGGCAGACAGAAAAAAATGGCAAGCCAGGGCTATAAGACTGAGATTTTCTCCTTCATTTTTTCTCTTTGGTTCTGTGCTGTTATCTTCCTGATACCAACACCTGTTCCTGGAGGTTGTTCTCTTCCAGCCCTTGCTCTTCCTCAGGCCCATCCTCCTCTTCTCTAACTAGATCTGCCTCTATCTAGCCCAGAAATTCTTCCCTAAATTAAACAACAGTGTTTGGCTTACACATGACATGCTCTGCCACAGATTTTAGCATTTTAAATAAACCACAGAGGGAAGCCTGGCAGAACTTTCCTCTAGTGGGTATGGGGGAGAATGGGTTAAAATAAATGCAAATAAATGAAGCCCAAGCCTTAGGACCCTCTACTACAACGTTTCTTCCATTCATAGACCAAATGTAAGGCAACTTTGATTAATGATTTTTCTTCTGCATATATCACATTAAACTTCCCTTCAATTAAAGATACCTTTTGAAGTTTGTGGCTTGACAGTACAGTAAATCTGGCTTTAAAGCTGACAGTGCTGGGTCAAAATCAATACAGTCATACAAGATAAAGTGCTGATCCAGCATAGGCTCAGCCTGCTCATTCAAACTCATTCCAAAGTGTTCAGAGAGTAATTTTATACTAACCACCTTTCTGCTGAATAAGATGTCTCAGTAACACTTTTCTACAAGGAGACATCACAGAATGAATCTCACCACTAACCAAGGCAACACAAACTCCACATCACATATCCCTTGTTTTATAATCTGCCAGACATATTATTTCATTTCCCCATCACATCTAGATCAACTTTGTACAGTAGTGCACTATTAAATTACATGGAGTAGCCTGTCCCCAGGTTAGATAGAAGCACAGATGCTTCTGGGATAAGAAAGCGGCAGCCAGGTCTTCAGGGACCAGGAATGCAAAGGAGCTGTGACTGCAGGTTAGAAGTGCAGCTGGTTACAGGAGCTGGATGAACTGCTAATTGTCTCTGATTACTGTCAGTTCCCTTGTTAGGTAAATACCTGTTACCAGTAACTTCTCCATTCCCTGCCCTGGAGGAGCTGAGCTGCTGCTATCAAATCCAGATCTTGGCATACCTCGATTTCTCCCTCTGGAGGTGGGCTGAAGGGTTGTGTGCTTCCAAGTCACAGGAGGACAAATGAGCCAAATGGTTCTGTTCTTTGTACAAGTTCGAGAAATATTGACCTAAAAGCTGTATCTATAAAGACCCCAAGAAGACACTAGGTTTACATTGCCCCAGAAAGAAAGGGGAGATAGGAAAGAGTCCAAACCTGCACAAAAGTGTCTTTGGGCTCTGGTGGGCTCCTGGTGCCCTTGGCCACAGGCTGCTGGAATAGCAGCACCTTTTAGGAGGAATGAAAAAAATCCTGGAGGGCTCCAAGAACATGACAAGGCTGCCAATGAGATCCTTGCCTGAAGCTGAGCTATCTCCTTAGGTGTGAGAAACCCCTGGCTGTGAGAGGAGCCCATGCCCAGGAAGTAGGACAGAGGAGAGCATGTCCCTGTTCACAGTGCAGACTCAGCCTCAAAAGCTCCCACTACAATTTTGTTGTCTTCTCTGGAGCCATTCACTGCCGTCTACTGTTGAAAAGTGTTACCAAGCATACTCAGCTGAAAACATTCACAAGTAGGTCCACAAAAATAAACAAGAAACCCAGTAGCATCCTAAAGATTATGTTTATCTGGGAAAGAATGTGAATCAGATTTTAAGTGTCAGAATATGAAACATCCTTTTGAGAGCAACAACAGTGTGGAAACTGAAGATTGTAAGAAGTATGAATTTTGCTTTTAAATTGTTTTCTACTGTCTCGGTTTATAAACACTGAGAGTCTCAGCTTGGCAATATAATTCAGTTTTATCTAATATGTTTTTCCCATCATCTGTCTCCAATTAAATATCACAAATAATGTGTAAGCAGTTTGACCTAGAATAAAAGTTTGTAACAGTTTTACAACGTAATAGCGGCATTCAGTAAATACAGCCAGAAAACAGAATGTGATTCAGTGAGAATTAATATCCTAAACTGATGCACAATGAGAACACATTTTCCATCAAACCTATTTAACACAGCACGTTTTCTCCAGTGCACCAAAGCAGCAGAGCTAGCTGGGATCCTGTGGGAAAGAGCCCACAAAGCCATTACAAATTTCTTGCCTATCCATATTCCGTCATAAAGAATTAAAAATATTGACTTATCACTTTGTCCCTTGATTTTTTTTTTTAATTCTTATATTATAAAGTTGGTCAGATGCCTTTAAAATTTCCAGCGTCTGCTTCCCTGACTTCCCCTGACCAGGCAGAAGACAGAGGATGGCCTCTGAAGCAGGTTAGACCTGGGGAAGGGCTGGCAGGGATTTCAAGTTGGTGAAGTGTAACAGGCTCTACAAATATTCAGGTTTGACCAGTGGGAAGTCCCAGTGTACAATTAGGGAGCTCTAGCCCCTCTTTCTAGCTCAGCTATGTAAAAAAAACCTTTGAAGATCTGTTTTGCACTTATTGTCAACAAAGAGGTGGTTTTGTTCTAGGACAGAGAGCAGACCCTTCACCAATTTATAAACAGAGATAAGTAAAGAACCAAAACTCTAGATTATTATATCCTTGTGGGGTTGGTGTTAAGATCCAGCCTTCAGAGAAAANCCATATTTTATAACCTGTATCCTATAGATTACACTAAATGTATGCCAAGAACAAAAACAATAACAATTTTTTTTTTTTTTTATAACTCTCACACTCTTCTTTTTCTCTCTTCACTTTATATGGATAACAATGCTCTGTGTCATAAATGCTACAGAAGGGACAATATATTTAATAAAAGAAATGGAAAGAACTTTTCAAGATCAGGTATAAGATCAGCCATATTTCACTGAAAACTTCAAAGAAGTGAAGAAACTACTCTTAACAAGCTAGTAATAAACCTGACTTTCAAAGGGCTGAATTTTTTGAATGAAAGATTTTGAAAATTTCATATACTACATCCATTTTTTTATTAATTGGTTGCCTATGTTACAAAGACTGCTGGCTGACTTTGGGTCTGCTGAAGACAACGCTCAACAAATAGAGTGCAAAGGTGAGCATTCCCTCTCTGCCTTCTACATACCATTTAGAAGCAGCAGAGCAGCACTAAAAAAACCCCTTCCAAACAACAAAATAATCTATATGCTCCCAAGAAAAGAATCCAATGGGGCAAGAACACAGGGAGCTCCTCATGGGCTATCCTATGTATGTCAGGGCATTAGGGATGGGATTGTGGCACAGTCACTTGTGTGGCTTCTGGCATCCTGGGGAAAAGTTGTCACAACATCAACAGATCCCAGCACTGTTATTAAGAAATTAGAGTGCACTTTTTGTTAGGGCAGGTGGACTAAGCCTACCTTAACCTATTCTCTACCACCACCCTCAAAATCCCCATCATTTACATAGCATCTCGCCTTAGAGTATCCATTAGGAAAGTTCATTCACAGTATGATTTAGTTTTGTATTTAGTATGTGGAATATGTTTCTGACCCCCACTCTACGTAACATTATATGTGAAAATAAAAAGTGTAGATCAGGAGCTGTTACCTGGCCTAGAAACATGCTAATATGCATTTTCTTCCAGCCCACGCATACAGGAACGTAGCGCTTTTGTGTTTGTTTATTTTAGATATTTATTACACAAGGAAATTGAAGATATGGAAAGTTTCCCTTTCCCTTCTGCAGTTTCATCCGGATGACATTCATCTATTTTATAACCTGAAAATGTACCAGGTGAGACCAAAAGTTTATTGATCCCACTAGCTTGCTTCAGCAGTAGTAAACAGCCAGTGACTGAAGAGTGTAACAAATATGAAGCAGCAGCAGTGAGATATGATACAGCCTTCTTTATGCAAAACATTGTGGATGGAGAGAAAATGCTGCTGAAACAGTTGGCTTCAGCCTCCTAGGCTACACCCTTGATAAAGCTTTGGTCAGAGTGGGATTTCAGACCTCTGAAATGCAGATGTCTACGTCTAAACCTGCTGTACAGATTCTCTTTCCAGTCAATGAAAGAAACTGGCACATACAAGGTATGACCTATTTTGGGTATCTGAAGAAAAAAAAAAGAGTAATTGAAGTTCATAACAATCAATAGCAACAACAAAACCCTCCAAACATCTTTAGTGACCATTTTAAGATGCTCTTTTTTACTGTGTCTAATGATGTTTTGCAACAGAAAAGGAAGCTTAATAAAGTAAAAAACTTAGAATGAATACAGCAAAATAGGAATGTGGGAAAACCTGAAACTAATAGTTTGTTAACAACTAATTGTTATGTAAAAATGTAGACAAAATTCTAAATTATATGCTTTCTAAACATAAAAAATATTACAACTCAAAGCCCAAAGTGATTTTAAGCAGTATCTTCCCTGAATTCTCCCCTCTTCCCCCATAAAAGCAGTGTGTGTTTTTTTCCACCCAAAAGCAACTACCAACCACGCTTTCAAAAAGTACTTATTGGAAAGAACAAGTTGGTGGACAATGTTTTAGTTTGTATGCTATTACAGGGTCAGATTCTGAGTCTAGGATCTGGACCTCAACTAGCCCAATTCTTCCTCGTCAGCACTTTGGATTCATTCTAGGGGCAGAGTGCAAATAGTCTTACCAAAATCCAGTACAGAACAGCTAGGTAAGAGAATTTAGGATAATGTATTTGAACCTCACACATACAGAACATTTTTAAAATAACTCCATTGGAGAATCTGATGGCGAATTCTGGAAAATACAGTACTGTGAGGTAACTCACAGAGCTAAAGCATTTGAATAATTTCATTCCTCTTCCAGAAAGCACATAAACATATGTTTAACTTTAATCATAGATCATCTTACTGCTTTCATCTGGACCTAATCATTAACCATAAACATGTTTTTAAATGCTTCACTGAAAAAGGATGAGATTACTCACACTCTTACAGTTAATTGTATGCTTAGATGTTATAGTGGCCTCTTGGCAGGTTGCACTGTGTGCTGTGACTGTTCAAAGCAGAAGTAAGCTGTAATGCCCTACAGCAAAGCTTGTGATTGTGTCCTTCTTTCCCACTCCTTAATAAGTTGTGTGGGGTAGGTCACGTAAGAGAGTCTCTGCATGGAGTTCTCCAGTGAGACTTGGCCAAAAAAGTCCTGTAAAAAAGTACATCTAGTGAATTGATCCAATTCCAATAAATTTTCTAACACTGAAAATTACTTCTTTCCCAGTAAGAACACTGATTAAAGTTAATAGTTATTATTAAGTCCACTTGTTAGACTCTAAGAATAAAGTCTAGTTATTAACTAGCCTAATCAGCTATTGTGAAGGCTGCAGAACCATGCTTTTAGCATATACGAAGACTATCTTCTGTAAAATATCAAGCTTATTTTTCCATAGAGCCCCAAGCAATGGTACTGGAGATGCAGTCTGTGTGTTGTTTCTCCCTCTCTCTCTTCTCTTAACATACCATATTTATGGCCCTTATGACTGCAATGTCTAACTGCCTTCCTAGAAATTGGAAGATAAAAGTAAACCAGACAGAGCTCATAGCAGCAGGCTGAAATCCATTTCCAGGGAATTAATTTCAGTTCAAAATGTATCAAATATCAAGTTGTTCTTCTTGGAATAAAAACTGTGTTATAAAAGGACCAAGCAAATTTATTCTAAATCTCCCATGATTTCATATTCAGTCATGTCAAATTGTTTAATCCAGTAAAAGGCCGGTAACCAGCACAGGGATAGACAAACAAGTATATGAGCCCTTTAAGAAGAAAATAGGATCTGTAAAACTAATAGAGATCAACACCATAACACAGCTGTTTGGTTTGTAGCCACTCACAGAGCACTGCGTTTAGCATTTAAGCCACTTGTCATAGCTGTTCGTGCACTTACTGAAGTATTCCTCCTAACTGCATTGCTGTACCGTAATGCAATTCTATCTTGACTGTCATGATTTTTTTACATCTGGGCAAGTAAATAGCCTTTGATAAATGTTACCACTTGTTATGAAAACAAACATCACTTGTCCCAGGGAACAATAACTCTGGACTATGTCCACTTGCAAAAGACTTCCACCTGCTGTCTGCCACTCTTCTGCCACAGTCCCTGAAAAATCCACTCCCTGCCTCATAATACTTCTGCAATTAAAGCGCTCTTCATTTTACAGTCTCAAAGCACAAAAAGAGCATTTTAAGCATGCACCTTAAAAAGCAGTGCATTTTAAGTAGCTATTTTACTTTCACTAAACTGAAAATGTTTTTTAGCATCTACATTGACATGAGTGGCTTTGCTCCTGTAGCTAACCTCATTTCCAAAATCAATTCTACTTCTTACAGAGCAGACTAACTTGAAATGGGATATTCACACTAAAACAAGGTAGTAATCCAGAATTAGTTTTAGGTTTGTCATTTGGTTGTTTCTCGGCATTTAAGAAATATACAAAATCTAACTGCCAGTTTTTACCTGCACAATTCTCTAGACAACTGAATTCCAGCCTGGTTTATACAGCAAAAATTTAGGCATTTGCATTGTTAAGCATTTATTTTTTTCCAGATAAACCGTGCAATATAATAAGGATTTTGGTAAGACTAAAACCAGTAAGAGGCATTAGTTAAATATTTTTAGATAAACTTTGGCCTGTAACATGTGAGGAAGAAAACATTCAGTGAAAATGAGAGGGTATAATACAAACCAACCAAGTTGGGGGGAGGAACAAAACAAAACAACATGCAACCACCCCACCTCCAAATTTTAAGACAGTGATACAATATGTTTGAGGTCCTAAAGCTGAGAAAAACATTTCATCTCTACACCAGGCAGTATATTGTCTATATTTAAACTTGGTTTAAAAATACCTGAATAGGTTCACCCGTGTCACAATGTTACTGTTTTCTTAATTTAAAGTTCCAGCGGTTGCTTCCATGCATCAGCCTCTTTGGCAATTCCAGCAGGGAGACTGAATGGATAAACACAAACAGAACCTGCAGCATCTTTTTGGATCTTTTACATCTAAGACTTTTAAGGAACATTAGCATCACGGTGAGGGAAAGCCTGAATTGCCTTTAGCTTTATCATAGTTAGCACAGTAGTTGTTTGTAAATAGGCTCTCAGGAGAGAAAGCGATGTGTTAGGTTCTAAAAATAAAGGAAGAACTTAATTGAGGAAAGGGGGAGTATTATCTCTTTGAATGGTTGTAGGGCACAAAAAGGATGAAGTACAATTTAAACGCAGAGGCAGACTCCTGCCAGGGGGTAACTGCTAGTAAAAAAGTCTGATGAGTCTAGAGGAATACAGAATAATAATTAGTTTGATTCTGTCTGAAACGACAGCAGCGCACAGCAGCCCAGACAGCGGCTGCGCATGGCACTGTGAGCCAGCGCGTGGGTTAGGACATTGCCGTGCTGTTGTCATCCACCGGGAGACACGTCTGCCTTGGAGGTGTTCAAAGCAGACAGTACTGCCAGGACCTTTAGGGCTAGCATCCAGCATAAACCTCTTAAAACTATATTCCACTTTATTCTCAACTGACTTCAGTTTGCTAAACACACAAACAAGTTATTTCCAGCAACCCACTGCTCCTATGAGGGAAAAAAATAAGACTGTGGCCACAGAATATAAATCAAGCTGATGTAACCTACCCTCACAAATTTTACCCTGCTCAAAGGAGAGAAACAAATCCACGACCCTAATTATTTTTTTCAAATTAGTTTACTTGTGAAAGGATAGCTGTGGCACAGCTTCCCAAGCAATACTTTTCAAGATATCATAGCAAAGGTGAAAAGCGCACTATCTAAAATTCCTTCTTGCTAATTTTTTTGTGAAAAGAAATTCTTGCCTCATAGACAGGTGCAGATGCCTTAATCTCCCTAAAAATTCTTAAATTTACTTTATTCTGAAGTAACATTATTATTTGCAAAAACTGTAGACATTCAGACTTTAAATAGTAAAGAAATGAATTATTTTTCTGAAACAATCTGAAATGGTTCAGATCTACTGAGAAGGAGGTGAATTACTGATTGTAAATTTTAAGGTCTACAATTAATCTAATATAATATGTCATTATCAAATGTGTTAAAACCTGTGAGAAACAAAAGGCACATTTTTTCCACTGAGTTCACGAACCAAAAATAATTGTTAGTCTTTTGGGTTTAGGTAACTCTCATTTATTTGGATAAATAAGTATTGTCAGAAGCATAAAAATTTGAAGGCCTTCAACCAACAAGTTCTGTCAACTCCCAATTTGGGCCAAAAATAAAAATGTATATAGATTCGCTAGCATAAAGTGACAGCTCTGTGACTCCAGACTCACTTCGGAGATTCTAAAGCCTTAAACTGAAACACATTTCTTGAGTTTAATTTAGTCACCGATAATTCAAACAAGTATCTTATATGGGATCAGATGAATTACCTTAAGTCCAACTTTGATTCCTAATAACACCTCAAATCAAAATATTATTGATAGATGATTGATAAAGCTCAGATTTATCATCATGAAAATTAAATGCAGTTTACTTTGACTAGCATCACAAGCTCCTATAAATTACTTTTACAGATCTCTATTTTTCTAAATAAATTTACTGTATTTGCTGGCATACAAACAACCAACATTTCATTTAAAAATACACAGGTTCCTCCAGATCTGTCCAAAATGATTTCTAAAAGCTACTAAGAAATTACGGAAGATATTGTAAAGGCCAATTATAAAACTAGAAATCTAGAAAAGAGCCCATCTCTACTTATTCACCTCTTTTAAGTGGAAAGCTTGGTCCTGGTTGTCCCCCTGCTGCTAGGGTTTTGTTTCCTGTTAGGGTTTTTTACCTTAAGTTAATAACATTGATAAGTAAACACAAATGTAACACAGGAGCATGGCACAACTGAATTACATGCACAAATGTTGGAAAGAAACATGACAACTCGGTGTCCCTGTGACAATTCAAACCAAACTCCATGTAAGCATTAATTCAGCTCTGAATCAGCCGTTAGGCGGGAAAGGGAATCTATAGCTTTGTTTTAAACATCTCCTTATACCCATTCCAGACAAAAAGAATAAGGCTAAAAAATTAGTCCTGTTTCACAAATTTAAAAAACTGAATACAATGATTCAGAGAAATTGAAAATAATTTTTAAAAAAAAGCTGTAACTGAACAGCAAGAAAAAAGACTTTGACGGGGGTAGGGAACTAATTGGAATTACTGGAAGTTTGGACAGAGGGAAGAGAAACACCCAGCATAAAAACAAACTTAGCACTTGATAAAGGGTGCACATTGGAAAAAAGGCAATACTCATACTTGTTTTTCAATAATGTCTATGCCTTACCTTTATACAACAGCATATACACTACCCACCCACAGCAATACTATCCATAATGCATGGCACTCTCTGGTTTCTGCTGTATTACAGCTTGAGGTTTAGTAGGCTTATTGCTTCATGTCATCTCCTGCATTTTTGAACAAAGTACACAGATCCTTACGGAATACTGATAGCATTTGCTGTACACATCTGTTTTTAAAGAGATGAAGCAGCTATCTATTTATAAGTCACATTGCATCTGCCTGGTATCACCATTCACAATACTTGTTATTTCCAAATGCTTTGTTCATGTTTTCTTCTTTCCTGATGTCTAAAACCGCAAGTGAAGAGGCAGCACTTCCACATTTCAGACATCTCTTCAAATCCAACAGGACAGCAAAGTGTGTGTCTGTTAATGATGACAATCCCAAATGGACTGAAGCTCCAGGTTCAGGTAAGATGATTTTGTAGTACATATACATAATTGTATCACCGGGATCCTTTGCTTCAGCTGCTACAGTCAAACAAACAAGCTCTTTTTGACATGTAAGATAAAAGCCTTGCTCTAGTCTTTTAGCCTTTCTTACCAAGTAATCAAGAAAGTAAGGACATGAAGTATTCATCAGAATAATTATTCAAATCTGGCTGACTTTGCTGAGCAGTGAAATTCAAACTTCTAGATAAAATGTATTATGTTCCTTTAGTTTAACTCCAACTTTTCATTCTGCCCGCTGGCACAGGCCCTCTGTTTACTTGATAAGTAGAGCTGAGTCCCTGGAAGACATCAGCCATTTATAGGCCCACTGCAGGCTCTATTATATGTCTTTATTCATTCTTCAGTAATACCCAAAACCACTGAATAAGAGTTAGAGTTGTCTTGGTTTAGAACCTATATAAACATAATAATTAATACAAACAATTGTAGGAAAGGAAGAAAGGCAGGCAGGAAGGGAGGAAGGAAAGAAAAGGAGACTTCTCACGAAGTCTTAGATGTAGGGAAGTTGCCAGTGAAGAGAGAGCTACAAACTTTATTTTTCTCTGGGAATTTGTCCCATGTTGAACTTCAGGCTGTGTTCCAAACACAAGACACTATGTACGCAAGCACATATAGCGATGATCAGATCAAAAAGGAAAAGCATGCTCAGTTCTTGAAGAAATCAATCTATTTCCAAACCTCCTTGCTATCACATAACAGCTACATGGAGAGAAATGTTGGTACTTATCATCAAGAGCTTGTCCCTAATGAACATGTGTGGGAGAAGACCATGCTCCTGGTTACTAAGAAAGCACACTACACTGGGGGAACAGAAGAATGGCTCCACGGATGAAGCCTTACCAGCCAAGCAGCTTCATAGGAAGGAGGCTGCTGCATGCTAGTAGAAAAGGTACTAGCAGCTGCGTAGGATTGACACCCCAGGAGGGAAGCTCCTGGGTGCAGATTCTGCCTGCCTGCAGCAGAAACCTTTGCAGCTGCTTCAGGCCTCTCTCAGGAGCGCAGTGCCATTGACCTACTCCTGTCCTATCTGACCAAAGCAATTTTTTGCTTTGGGAGAAAAGAGACAAAGTTGTAAGTCCAAATACAGAAATAAAATAATTTGTCTGCTTCCCTTTTACCCTTTTTGCCCCTCTATAGCTAAGCACAGACAACTGCGTAGCACAAATGCAAGTCACGCAAATCTTTATAGCTATACAACGATACCTAATTTGCACTCAAACATTAATATTGGTGAATAAAAATAAGGACATACACAATGACCATACACTACTCTGCAGTCTTCTTTCTTATTTTCTAACATTTTTTTCCAAAACAGACTGATGCACTTCCTCCCTCTCATTTTCATAAACAAACTCTTTCTAAAAAGTGTGGTTTGTTTTCAAATTAGATACCACATTCTTACTAATTAGTTACTTTACTCAGCTCATGCTTCACGTGTGAGAGAGATACTCACAAACCAAGTTAGGAAGATGCAGATTCTTGTACATGCTAAGAATAAAAAAGAGAGACTTTGATCTCCAGCTTCTAGTCACAAGCATCAGACCAAGTCTGCATGGATAGCAATTACTCAGAGGCAGGTGGTATCAAGTTCTGTTGTTTCTCTAAATAAAAGCCTTCAGGGGTGGAATCAGCAAACTGTCAACTGATAAACAGGACACAAATAGTTTTCCCTAAAATACCTGATGTTTATAGTCTAAACAATTCCTGGAGAATTTAACAGCCAACATTTATAAAAAGGCAAAGCCTACATAAAATTAGTGATGATTATTTTTCCTTACTTTTGAATTCCTTTATCTTTAAAAACAAAAGAAACATTAAAAATGTTACGTAAGTTTATGCTGGCTGAAACAGTTTATACAAAATGCAAACAGCTAAAGAAAAAATAACAAGCCTGTCAAAATCTTCAAAGCAGATAAAGATAAAAGATTGATTACTTACACAGAAGAAAGCTTGAATTTTTATACTTACCTGGGGATCAAAACAATGGATTTATACTGATAATTTTACACTTTTTCTAGTATCAAAAATGTTGCCAGGCTTCTAAGTTTTTCTTCTCTAAGGGAAGGAAGCTGCAGAGCAGGCAGGGCTGTGACACTGCACGCAGCAGTGCTGCCTCCCCCTGCCGCGGGCACAGGCCCCCGGTTAACCGCCGTAGTCCACCTAGGAGCACTGGCTGCTAGAACAGCAGACATACAAACAACTAGAAAAAGTAAACTAACGGAGTAAAAATGGTTTCACAGGGACTGAACATCCGTTTTCCCATGATATAGGGAACTGTAACGATTCTTTATTAAATCAGGGAACATATGACTCCAACAGCAGTTGGACTAGATGATCGTTGTAGGTCCCTTCCAACTGAAAGCCTATTCTATTCTAAGTGTTTCCCATGTGGGGAAATAGGTTAGAAGGATAAGTCTATCAGAAGGCTAATTCACATGAACTCCTTAAGTAGGAGCCTCATATCTCATTGTTTACATGGAATAAAGGAAACATGTGAAACAATTTATGAGAGTCTACTTTTAATTACATCTTTAAAAGGTACTGGCTGATCAGAATAATGTGTTCAGTTTACAAAACTAAAACTAGGAGGCAAAACTGCTAAACTGGTAAAATAGCTCTTTCCTCCAGAGCTGATAGCTAGCTATAAATAGTTTTCTTTGGTTAAATAATTACAAGAAAACAAAACAACAACAAAACCACCCACACAATAACCAAGAGAACACACATTTAACTTTCAGGTGCAGAAAAAAGGCAGATAAATTTGGTATGACAGAGACATCATAAATCTCAGGAAAAGCACAATTTACTTGATAATTCTATGGTTCAGGTTGACAGAGTTTTTGAACATGAAAATAGTTTTCAATAGGTCTGCAAATCTCTGAAAAGTTATTCAAATAGAGGGAAAGAAGGCTATGTAGATCTCTCATGTCAACTCTGAGAAGTTTTTGCTCTCTATCTTTTAATACACTAAATTGTACTCGGTGCAATGATCTGTTTTAGAATTAGTTTGTATTAGCATAAATTGAATCTTCTATGTTACCTCGTACAGTGCATGACACTGGAAGTGCAGCCAAAATTCAGGTCTCTGAATGAATTTTTCACTTAAAAATGTCTTTCAGCTCAGGTGATTGGGAACATGATTATGCGCTCTCCATCACTTTGCTGTACTAAGCATTCATCTTTTATGCTGGTGTCAGCACTATTGCAGTTTTACTGCTTTCCTATTTCTTTTGTATGTAAATCTCCAGAATGATGAACTAGAAGCTATCACGTTATTTGAAAAAAAATCTCCACCAGACATGAATTGTGTTTATCCTGACTAGGCATGTTTTGTCAAGACTTGGAAGGTGGCAGGTACTGCCTTAAAAGTTTTGACTAAAAATTCAGATTGCTTTAAAATAGATGCAACTTCATAAGCGTTGTCCTCTGCCAGACGTTGCAAAGGGTATCAGACAAACCTATCCTATACAATGCAACACCTTGAGTGAAGAGATATTTTTCCTGAAACCACCAGTCATCAGTCCAGTATTATACCTTGATTATAAATGTCTGTGCTTGTTCATCAAGACTGGCCTGGTAATATACACCTTGGCTTGCACACAGAAATTTCCCCCCTGCCCACAAGTAGATAATGTCCCATTGTTGTCTTTATGGATTTTTGAAATTGGTGATCCGCCTCTAGAGTTAAAGTATTTTTTGGCTTGCCTCTTCAAAGCCTACTTCTGCACATGAACAGGTGAGATGCTGTCATTCTGTGGAACTGAACTGAGTAAGTATTCAGTATTACCTCAAATGGGTTTGGCAAGCTGTAGAGATCCTTCATGTTCCACTTCTACTAATAAATCACAGTTTATTTAAATACCTACTTATTTAAATACTGCCACTGCTCATGTTGAAATCAATCTCATGTTAACATAACATTTTGCCTTCCCCCAGATCATTATGGCAACCCATGCAACCCATGTACTCCTCCTTAGCTACTCCTGATTGTATTCATTCCCAAAGTGTTTACAAGTGGATTTACAAAGCATGCATAGGAATTGCCAACCCACTGCTGAAATGCAAAAATCTCTCAGGTGAAACAAAGCAATTACTTAGGAGTGCCCAACTCACTCGATTTATCACAGCTAATTATTTGAGGTATTAACTGATGTTTCACAAGGTAATTCATAGTTCTTTCAGAGGTGTAATTAAAACTGTAACTCTGAGCTGAGTTAGAATATCAAGGCCATGCCCTGCCCTTGTCTGTATGCTTTCTAGACAACTAAACAGGCATATTTAAATGCACACAGCACACTGAATCTATTTAATGTATTTTCTGGAGGCTGGATCGATAGACTGTTGAATCCATTCGTAGTTTGCTTATCCCAAAGAAAATTAGGTACTGTTAGAAAAATAACAGAGAATTTTCAGGTTATTTATTTAAACACTGAAAGAGGGCATTCCTAGGAAGGTTTCCATAGCAACCACTGCTGTCAAAGATTGAGGAGGAAGGTGTTGGTTGGGCTCCTTCTCTAATGAACTGGAATTAGCCACACTCCCCTTCCCAGCAGGAGACTGCTCAGCCCCTGTTCGCTTCATCATTGATGCATCTGCTGAGAGTCTGCCTGGAACTGCACCTAAAAGGAGAACTGCTACCTCATGAGCACATAAAAATAAGAATTCACTAAAATTAATTTTTCCTTGCTGTGGAGAAGCCTTATCCTGATGATAAAGAATGATCAACAACCAAGTACTAGACTGAGAATCCATAGCTGATCTGAGCAGAAAGTAAGAGAAAGCAAGAGTAGTGCTTAATATTTCCCAGCTGGACTGGGGTATTATACACATTAGCTCTTTTCGTTCAATACTAGTAAAGCCCATGCAGTGTAATATTATTTCTGATTTGTTGTATCTAAGCTTGAACTCAGTCCCTGATAATAAAAGGACAAGTCACTAACCCTCTGCATCACACAGTTGCTATCACCTGACAATTTTGTATTCATACTTTATTGATTCCTGTGAAAGAAATATTCTCTGCTGATTTTTAAATTACATACATACAAGAAATGGCTCAGCCTTATCTCTGCCTTTGGCTGGATACAATGAAGCTATGAAGATTTATTTTTTTTTTTAAAGGATGATAGCACAAAGGAGCATGCTGACAATGTGATTTAGATCTGCTTAAAACCAGAAAGTAAATCCAGTTTATGACAAAGTTAAAATAAAAAGTTCATCTTATCTACTAACATAAAAAGGGAATGGGAGAACAATCACATTATTGGAAGGATGCAGTTTGGAGAATGACACAGCATCTTATTTAAGATTTTATTCTTTCTGAAAGACATACTCATGTTTCCTTCTGTCATCAACACAAACGCTTCAAAAAAGTCAACCTTCTATACTAAATATGTGCATGTGTGTGTGTGTCAAAAACAAATGAAACAAAAAGCAGGAGAAGCTATCTATGAAGCACTAACTTCCTCTGTTACAAAAACACCGTGTGAGTCATGGAGTAGTAGCACTGAAACAGTTTCACCAGTGACAGAAGATCCAGCCTTGTGCGATACAGTACTATTCCAGAGAAAAATGCCTGGTCCTGCAAAGTGTCCTGTAGATGGCCTGTATCTTTGTTAGTATCTCCATATCTCCTGGAGGTTAAATTTCAAACCACTCCTCAATACCACAACAGTCAGTTTCCCAATAGGCTTATAAGTGAAGTATCCAGAATTTTCAAAGCCCTGAGCAAGCCAGCTGCTTTCCATCAGAGCGTGGAAAATATAGCACAAATCTGCGCTAACATAGTTTTAAACATCAGCTAATAGTTCCTCATGCATCCTTCTCTTGAATCTCTTTTCATTTGTTCTTCTGACAGAAACAAGTACAACATCCTCTGGACACAGAAACACTTCAGTACTGTTAGTGCTTTCAGCCCTGTCAACCTTCCTTTATAATTGTATTATAAATCTCTTCTTTCACCATTATGCAGAGATCAAGCACTCCAAGGAACAACCCTCTTACTATAGGTCACACACGAATGGCTGGATCCTGTTCCAATTACTGTGATGGTAATCCAATGTATAATTCATGCAGTGAAGAAACAAGAGAGTCTGGCCAAGGCAGTGTACTAGCTCCCTTGCCGATTCATGGCTACCTCCAGAGTGGTTCTTTCATCTGTGCTCATCAAGAGTCAGGGAAGTTCAGGGCCAAATCAATAAAAAACATGTCCTCCCTCTACAGCCTGGGCAGAAATAGCCACATCGGTACAGAAAATCAATTCACTTTTCTGCAGTTGCATAGGATTAGCATCAAGGAAGACTAGGCACATTTGACTTTTAAAATAAGCTTAGAAAAGGCCCAAAGAACCACCTATAAATCTGACATTTATGAAAAAGATTAGCATGTCTCCACTCAGAGGTAAGTTTTTGAAAGTACTAGAAAATATCCATTTTTAGAGATCCTTTACTTGAAAATCTCAGACCTCTTTACCTTTGTTATTTTGACATATTTTTATTACTACAACCATATAAAATGTGAAATTCTTTCTATACCAGCATTGTTTACTGAAAGCAACAGCAGTCGATAGCTTTCCACTTTCTAGCCATTCAACTCAATCTTATTTCCCAGCCAAACAAAATTTAAAGTAGTACTCATAGAAGATAAATCACAGTATATGATCTGATTCAAACACAAGACGCCATGCATAAGCAAAGTCCATATCCTTTCAGAGAAGGCGGCTGAGAAGTGTGCACGCTGCCGGCAGACGGAGCCTTCCAGTTCATTAGTCACCATTCGCCAGTGAGCTGAAAGACTGTAACTTCTGAGGCATGAACTTTCAGGTGAGTTATGAAGTCCCTCCTGTCACAAAGTCTGCTGTTTATAGCTCTGCATTTCTAGAGGATCTCTTTGTAGCGCTGCTTAAGCATAAGAGAGAAAGCTGGAACCTTTCCAATAGAAACAGGTAAACGATGAAACTACTGTTAATATATCACTATTTAAAAAAGTAATGTTCTGTCTGAATTAAGCAATCCTGCTCATCTGGCTAGAAAATGCTAAGGAGAATTTTTGGCATGGCAAGGAAAAACAATAATAGAAGAAAAAAAAAAGATTCTTGAGTTGAAATGTCACCATTTCAGTAAGAAGTTCTTAATTTCACTCAGCTCCATTCTTTACAGAGAAGTAGCAACACAGTATAACATTACATCTTGAAGAAAGCTTACATGGTAATTAAAGAACAATGAACATATTGCAATGAGGCTTAAATAACTTAAAAGAGATGCATTTTATCTTGCAGACACCACACTCCAGCCTGGGCTGTGAATGAAACAAACCAACACAAATGGCCTGGGCTTGCTGAGCAGATGCACCACACAAACTATCTGGGGCATCACTAAGGCAGAGACAAGGACCTCCCCATCTAGGCTTCCTCCCAATTACCTAAATTATCATGGAATTGACTGCTATGGAACATCACACTTCTATTAGCTGCAATGCCTTGTTCTTTTGGTGGTTTGTTTTTTTTTTCCTCCCCAGAAAAGTTGCAAGGTCCTTCATTCTTCTCCCCACCACATTCCCACCTCAGAAAGTGTCAGATCCAAACACCCCAATTTCAAACACAAACTATAAGATTCATTGACTAAAGGTTGCAAACAAAAATGCAGCCAATCAATAAGCTGTGTTCTCCAGCTATGCTTTGCAGAAATATGGGAATTGCTGGAAGTTTAGATCATTCCCTGGACAGTAATAGCAACACACCTAGAAATTTTCTTGATATCTCATGCCAGAATTCTGAACACAGAAAACATACAGCAGATATTTGTATCTGTAATTGCATAAACCCAGGAAAAAGCTAAACTATTGGCTTCCCAAGCAAGAAAAGGGCATTGAGAGCATAGAGATGAAAGAGATTAAAGAGGCAAATCAGACTAACAGTAATAATGGACGACTTCAGCTCCTTCCTATGCGCTACTTATGTGCCACAGTGTTCACAATTGCTTTTCTTACTTTGCCGTCTTGAGATGATTGCTCTTTAGATTAGAGAAAAAGCAAATAAGAATCTAAGAAATAATGAACTGTAAAGGATTAAAATGGGTACTTCATACAGCTTCTTCTGCAATACAAGAACAGGGAGATGTTCAGTGAAGCTAAAAGGCAGCATACCTTAACGGAACATGTTT